>PVIW01007941.1:0-66588 GCA_004026585.1 Noctilio leporinus | reverse complement strand
GAGAGAGAGAGAGAGAGAGAGAGAGAGAGAGAGAGAAAGAAAGAAAGAAAGAAAGAAAGAAGGAAGGAAGGAAGGAAGGAAGGAAGGAAGGAAGGAAGGAAGGAAGAAAAGAAAAGAAAGAAAGGATGGAGGGTGAAAGTCACAAGACAAAGAGAAATCAATATTAATAAAGAAATGTTTTAGCTGTGTGTTCCCCCTTTATGATTTCTGATTGGTCCAGGTGGATCCAGAACCTGTAGGCTTTACCAGGAAGAAGAGGAAAATAAAAAATTAAAAAAAAAAAAAAAAAAGAGGAAGGAAGAAAAGAATAAAGAATGGGTTTAGAAAGGCTGGGGAAGGGAGGAATACTTAGATTGAGGACTGGGAATGCGTTATAGCCACAGAGTGAATAGACTTTAATTCGAGAGTAGGGGAGGGTCTTGGGTATTTAGGTGAATTGAGGTATAGAGGGGATTAAGAATATGTGAGGAGTAACTTTTGCAAAGGATATGTTGGGGGTTAATAGTTCATATTGCTCTCGGTATAATTCAGGTGCTTGAGATTGGCAGCAATCCCTTTCCTGATGCTGCCTCTTTTTCTTGGTCAGGACTTTACAGTCTATAGTCTATATTCTAGCCGGTCTTGGCGCATGGCAGGGCCTCTGATTGTCGCAGTAGGGCTGATTCTGAGTGTCCGCCCCCAGGTATGCTGGGCCTTCAGCAGCCTGGCTGGGTTTTAGGGCTACTGGTGTTCTGGAGCCCGCAGGGAGCCCCCTCCCACTCCTGGTGGAGGTTCCTGCCCAGGACTCGCTCCCAGCACTTCTGCAGGGCAGCCGGCAATTTCGCTGGTCCCTGTGCCGACTGGTCCCGCCCCCGCAGTTCCAGGAGGAGGCCGGGCCTGTCAGTCAACACTGCCCGGGGTCCGCCTACACTGTCCCGCCCTTCCGGGGCGAGCACCACGCCTCCAAGCCAATCAGCTCTCTGCGGAGTCCTCTACGCGGCCTCTGTGATGAGCCCCTCCCAGGCGTAGGCGGTGCGGCCTTTGTCTCCGGCAATGGCGGGTCTCCCGCCACTAGTTCCGGCTCGCCGGCTCGCCGGCTCACCGCTTAGAGCTTCCTGCGGAGCCTGGGGGCCTGTGTGGTTGCACAGGGATGGGCCTCCCCCCTCGCAGGGGCTTCTAGCTGCTGTTTCCCCAGCGGCCCAGCAGCTCCGTTTTTCGGCCCTCTCGCCGCCCTGGCTGGTGCACTTCCCGCTCCCCTGCTCCAGCTTCCCGCAGGACTCTTCTCCTCCGCCTCTAGCCGCGGGCGCTCGGAGTCTCCTCTCCCCGTTGCCGGGGTGAGTTTCTCACAGTCCCTCCCCTGCAAGAGTTCAATTCCGCGTTCCCTACGGCGTTTGCCCTCTCTGCCCGCACTTCACTGCTGAGACTTCCAGCCGCCAGGGAGCCTGAAACTGGCCCCAGTCAAACACGCCCCTCTGGGCAGAGCCGCCCCTGCCCAGAGCCGACCTCGGCCCACTGGCAGGTCGGTCGGGAACGCCTCACCTACTGCCCTGCTGGCCTCCTCTGTCTCTGGGCTCTGCTCCCCTGTGTCCAGATGCTGCCCGTTCCAATTCCTAGGGTCCTGAAGACGTCTCATGCTCCCTATCCTGTCCTCTAGCTGCTTTGGTACTTGAGAACACCATCAGCACTGCTCTCTACTCTGTCTCCATCTTGGAGATCTCCCATATTTATTTGTTAATGTGTCACAGATACCCATAGAACAGGTAGCACAGAAATGAGGTGTGCATCATGTAAACCCACGCAGCACCAATGAAATTAATGATGGAGGCAGTACACCTTAGACATGGCAGCTCAACACTGTCCATGTGTGATCACTCAAGAGGTAATTATTCATTGACTCTCTACAGAACTTCCTGGAATTAAAATGTTTAAAAAAACAACTTTGGTGAACCTTCTAGCATTATAAAAATAAAAAAATCATTGCAATAAAATAAACAATAAAACATATATCAAATATAAATTTAAAACCACCCCTCAGCTCCTTTCCTCTCCCAACCCTCATACCCAATTCAAATTGCCACCAAGATTACTATTATCAGCAAATAAATATTATCCTTTTATACATTTTTGCACAAACCTGTTCTTTTTACATAACTAGACTAGACTACACACTCCCTGCAAATTTCCATGTTTAACAGATATCATTGCAAGTCAATGCAGAGAAAGGTACTTTATTCTCTTTAATGGACTTCACCTGTGTCATGATAAGTTGACTCTAGTGGTTTTGTTTGGTTTTGTTTTTCCTATTAAAAGTAATACTTTGTGACCATTTTGTACACATATTTGAGGTCTGTCCCAAAAGTATTGAGCTAATGTCAATATTATTAAAAGTTTGTGCACCCGATACTTTCAGGACAGACCCCATATGGTTGTGCATTTACTTGTAAGGTGAATTTCTACAAGTAGAATAACTGGATTAATAGGTTCAGCATACTTTAAGTTTTGATTGGTATTGCCAATTGCCCCTACAAAATGGTTGCACTCTTGGAAACTTATAATTGGTAATTTTCCTGAAAAAGAAAGTGGGAAAGATGGATAATGAACACCAAGGATCTTGACTAGGGAGGTAAAAAAGCAGCATAATGAGGGCCAATCATCTCACCTCCTCACCTATGGCGAGCTGCATAGTAGGAAGTTTGGAAAGAAGGAGCCACTCAGCAAGCACCTCCCAGTGTGCTGGGACTTGAGAAGCCAGTTTCTCCAGAGCTAGATATTTCAAAAAGAAAGACTTGATGAGAGAACATCTTCTAATCTGTCTGGTTTTGGTCAAGGATTTCTTTACCTCACTCTAGGAGATAGATGAAAGGCCTTTCGCACAAGGCTTTCTTTTAAAAGCAACAAACACAAAAATGTTTGAGTGGTGGTAATTTAATTCTAACACCCCTCAGAATTCCCAGAAGAAACAAGAGCCAGTGCAATCAGTGACTGAGTCATTCAGGCAAAATGGAACTAAGGGTTCTGATATCAATAAATGAGCTCTTTCTGGCCTTCCTTAGCTATACTGTTAAAAACATGGTAGAACTCCTTAACCCTATGCTTGTCAAGTTCTAAAGCAATTCATTGTTATTTCTCTGCTTGTATTTTCTAAGAGTGGTTCCACTCTTAGACATTATGATCCAAGATAAAATCCCATAAATACCACCACCTGTTGCCAAGAAACTTTCTTCTTGAAAAGACTAAAAAGTAAGTTGCAAAGGAAAACAAATGCTGTAAGCAGGAAAGATTGCTGCTGGCATTTTCTTAAAAAGACCATCTTAAATGTGGGGAAAAGCAGCAAGTTCATTGGCATCTTCTCTCCCATTTCTTTTTTCTTTTTTAAAAAATTTTATTGTTGTATTACATCCATCCTCTTTTTGCTCCCCTCTGTCTCCCATTTCTAACAGTTTCTCTCCTGAGAAAGTGTTTTTAGTGAATCTGTTTCCGTGATCTCCAAGTTGCCCTTACCAGTTAGATGAATTGCCTGTCAAAATCCTAGAAGTGAGAAAATCTAGGAGATACAAGCTGTTCTCATTATTAGTAGTAGTTGTGTTCTATTAAGTCACCATGAATATTAAGTTGCAGAATATTGAATCCTTGCTCCCAGGTGAGGTTCTACAGATCAATACACACATAATTTTGTTTTATGTGTGTATCTGTTTAAAGGCACCTTATATTATATTTATATAATATAATATAAATGATATACATCTATATGATTGATTCATTAACATTGAATTCATGGCCAACAGCATGAATTCATGCTGATTCATAATTGAACAAAGCTTATCTAACTTTCTCCATAAAATTGAGGAACACTCAACAGCACTTCAGCACTGCACTTTTGGACCATTTTTAAACAGTGAAATCACACCTGCACAAATAAAAAGGCATAAAAACATGGTACTTAATTCACTGTGAAAAGGACTCATGTTTATAGTTTGAGAACTGAAATAAAAAAGGCAGAGCATTGCCTGATTCCCCTCAGCTGGGAGCATGCTGCTCTCTGCATGTTTGCAATTGATGAAGAAAGAGCACAAGTTCAATTTGGAGTTTCAGATAAATATTAGTGAGTAGGCAAATTTGCAACTATGGAATCTGTGAATGAAGAAGATTGAGTGTATTTCTCACTCAGGCCCCCACCTCTTGTCCTCCCCACCTCCTCAGGGTTAGCCCATTGCGGCTTGGCTGCCTCCCACAGATGGAGCCCCCTATGAAGGCATTGAACAAGGCGCCAAGAAGAGGGAAGGAAAAGACACTCAAATACCACCTCTCCCCCCACCTGCTTATAATTAATCTTCTGGGAGAGACACATGCTCAAGAATAATGGTGGTTGAAGACCCACTTTGGTAAATGGCTTTATAGGCGAATGAGATGAAAGATACAGTAGATGAAGAAGGTGTAGATGTACTTCCTACAGTTTTCCTTTGGATTTTTCATCTTTAATTAAATCTTAATATCACAGCACAAAAAAAAAAGTTGTTTCAGAGGAGATACCAAGAATGGAATTGTCAGATTCAGCAAATAGGACAGCCAGTTAAATTTGAGTTTCAAATAAAAAAAATTATTAAAAAAAAATATTTTATTCATTATTTTCAGAAAAAAGGGCAGGGAGGGAGAAAGAAAAGGAGAAAAGCATTAGTTACCTTTCACCTACCTCCAGCTATGGACCTGGCTGAAGACCTGGCTTATAACTTGGTTATGTGTCCTGGCTGGAGAATTGAAACAGCAACCTTTGGGTTTACAGGCTGGTGCCAATCCACTGAGCAACACAAGCCAGGGCAAAAAAAAAAAAAAAAAAAGATTTTTAAAATAGAATTATATCCAATACTTATACTAAATACTTTATACTGTTATGTTTGCATAAAGTGAGTATGTCCACTGCCATGAGTAGAGACAGGTAAACAGTGGAGGATGGAAGAGACTGGGAAGTGGGTTAGGCTGGGAAGCCAAGGACAAAGGTGAAACGAGGAAAGGTTTTCTTTTACTTGAAGATAATTACTTCTTCCTCAGTAGGCAACTAGGAAGACCAAATGAAGTAGGGTGTGTAAGCCTTCTGCACAGTGCCCCCAAATAAGTCATTGTCATTATTGCTTTTATTCCTGTCTTAGGCAGGAGGAAGAACCAGCACTCTGTTGCCATCAGAAGCTTGAGATATTTTGTTTTGTTTTGTTTTTGTTTTGTTCCCAAGTCTGTTCTGGCCCAGGACATATCATCATGGAGAGGCATCAAAAACTGCATTTTTTTTAACATAGGAAAAAATAGCTTGCTTAACAATTATTCTAATTTCCTTAAGGCTGAGTCTCATCATGAAGAGTAAAAATTTCAATTACATGTCTGCTTGTAAATAAATCTAATGTAACATCTTAATGTTTGAAACTTCTAGATACCAATTTTTCAAATTTTAAACTGGATGCTTGTTGATTTTGTAATATATGACTGTGAAATTCCATTTATGTGATTTTTCACCTTTATTGGCATTCCTAAAATGACTTTCCAAATATTTGTTTTATTTCTTGCTTACTCTTTTTTCAGAACAAAGCAATAAAAGTTTTAAATGGTGAAAAAAGGATCAAGAGTCATGGCAGCTCACTCTGTAACTTCTCTTAAATGGAACCATTGTTTTCTGTTTATTTTTTTATAATTTTCATAGCTTGAGAACTCAGCAGTGGCAGCAAAGTTCTTAAGCAATACCAGTGGAATTAATTAATTGAATCATTTAACAATATTTTTATGTTGTGTAACATATAATGGATAAATCAGTGTTCTAGTCTCCAGAGAAACAGTAATAAACAAAAAATAGATGAAAATCCCTGCTGTCTTGGAGTTTACATTTGAGGGAGTTGGACAACAGATAGATGAATAAATAGATTTAACTAACAACTAATCTTGGTTGAATGCTTCCAATACATATATATGTATACATCCTCTGTCAGAAAGAAAGAGCTTAGAGCTCAAGAGCTAAATGTGACAGGCTATGAACCTGGACACTAGACCCACCCACAGGTCTCCTCCATAAGAATAATATAGACTACATATGGCACCTATAAGTAGGCAGCTATAGAAATAGACACCAAATTTGGGGCAAACCAAGGTGGGCTTATAGAGGAATACAGGCAAGGTAGGGGCAGAGCTAGGAGATGTGGCAGTAAACATGAGTCTCAGCCCTGGGTCGGGCTCAGAACAGCTCTACAAACTCTGCAAGCCAGGCCAGAGGAGAGCTGGGATCCTGTCTTAGTTAACCTAGGATGGAGGAGAGGTCACATAACAGTCAAGGTAGAGGCCCAGGCTCTACAGTGAAGTGCAAGATTGGTACCCTGACCATGGAGCCAGGCATTTATAAATTCTATCAATATTTATTAAGCACCCACTGTGGGTAATGTACTGTTCTAAGTACAGCAGTAAATAAGACAGGTGAGACTCCCATTTTTTTTTTTAAATTTAATTGTATTGTTGTTTTATTACATCCTTCCCCTTTTTCCTCCCCTCTGTCTCCTTCTTCACCCACCGACTCCCCCACCAAAGTCAATTCCTCTTGTTGTCCATGTCCATGGTTCTTCCATGCTAGTTCCTTGATTAAACTGCTCCCCTTCTTTACCTCCTCCTCCCCTATCCTACCTCCCACCTCCCCTCCACCCACTGAAGGTCTATGCATTGTATTCATGTATCTGGTTCTATTTTGCTTATTTGTTTGTTTTGTTCATTAGTGTCCTGAAATGGGTAAGATCATATGGTATTTGTCTTTCACTAACTGGCTTATTTCATTAAGCATAATACTTTGTAGTTCCATCCACGTTGTTTCAAAGGTTAGGAGTTCCTTTTTTCTTTCTGCTGTGTAGTATTCCATTGTGTAAATGTACCAAAGATTTTTCATCCAATCATCCACTGATGGGCACTTGGGCTATTTCCAGCACTTGGCTATTGTAAATAGCACTGCTATGAACATAGGGGCACATAGGTTCTTATGAATTGGTGTTTCAGGATTCTTCGGGTATAGTCCTAATAGTGGAATTGCTGGATCAAAAGGCAGTTCCATTTTTAGTTTTTTAAAGAAACTCCATACTGTTTTCCATAGTGGCTGCACCAGCCTGCCTTCCCACCAACACTGCACCAGGGTTCCCTTTTCCACACATCCTCACCAACACTTGTTGTTTGTTGATTTGTTGATGATTGCCATTCTGACAGGTGTGAGGTGTTATCTTATTGTGGTTTTAATTTGCGTCTCTCTGATAGCCAGTGATGTTGAGAATTCTTTCATATGCCTCTGGGCCCTTTGTATGTCTTCCTCAGAGAGTTGTCTGTTCAGGTCCTTTGCCCTTTTTTTTTTTTTTTAAGATTTTATTTCATTATTTTTAGAAAGAGGGGAAGGGAGAGAGACATCAATGTATGGTTGCGTTTCACCTGCCTCCAGCCACAGACATGACTGGAGTCCTGGTTTGCAACCTGGTTATGTGCCCTGGCTGGGGAATCGAACCTGCGACTTTTGGGTTCGCAGGCCGGCGCCTTATCCACTGTGCTACCAGCCAGGGCTTGCCCATTTTTTTAATTGGGCTATCTGTCTCCCTGGTGTTGAGTCTTATAAGTTCTTTATATATTTTGGAGATCAAACCCTTGTCTGAGGTATCATTGGCAAATATGTTTCCCCATACAGTTGGTTCCCTTTGAATTTTGCTGATGTTTTCTTTAGCTAAACAGAAACTTTTCAGTTTGATATAGTCTCATTTGTTGATTTGTTGTTTTATTTCCTTTGACCTTGGTGAATATCAGTAAACATATTTCTGCATAGGATATCTAAAATTATACTGCCTATATTCTTCTCCAGGACCTTTATGGTGGCACTGTTTATGTTTAAGTCCTTTATCCATCTTGAGTTTATTCTGGTGTATGGTGTAAGTTTATGGTCTAGTTTTATTTTTTGCATGTTGCTGTCCAGTTCTCCCAACACCACTTGTTGAAGAGACTGTTTTTACTCCATTTTATGATCCTTCCCCCTTTGTCAAATATTAATTGACTATAGAGTCTTGGGTTCATTTCTGGGTTCTTTATTCTGTTCCATTGATCTATGTCTATTCTTATGCCAGTACCACACTGTTTTCATTACAGTAGCCTTCTAGTGCAGTTTAATGTATGGTATTGTGATTCCTCCTATCTTGTTCTTCCTTCTCAAGATTGCTGTGGCTATCCATGGGTGGTTTTTGGCTCCATATAAATTTTTGAAGTATTTTTTCTATCTCTGTGATGTATGTCATTGGTGTTTTAATTGGGATTGCATTGAATCTATAGATTGCTTTGGGTAGTATGGACATTTTAATGATGTTAATTCTTCTCATCCATGAACATGGTATATGCTTCCATTGATTTGTATCTTCCTTAATTTCTTTCTTCAAATGTTCTTTAGTTTTCTGAGTATAAATCTTTTACCTCCTCAGTTAAGTATATTCCTAAGTACTTTATCTTTCTTGTTGCTATGGTAAATAGGATTTGTTTTCTAGCTTCTATCTCTGATGTTTTGTTATCGGTATGCAAAATGCTTTTGATTTCTGAATATTGACTTTATATCCAGCTATTTTGCTAAATTTGCATATTAGGTTGAGTAAGTTTTTGTTGGAGTCTATCGGGTTTTGGATGTACTCTCATGTCATCTGCAAATAATGACAGCTTTACTTCCTCATTTCCAATTTGCATACCTTTGATTCCTTTATCTTGTCTGATAGCTATGGCTAGAACTTCAAACATGATGTTAAACAGAAGTGGAGAAAGTGGACAGCCTTGTCTTGCTCCTGATCTTAGGGGGAAAGCTTTTAGTTTTTGTCCATTGAGTATGATGTTGACTTCAAGTTTCTCATATGTGGCCTTTATGATGTTGATATATGCTCCCTCTTCCCATTTTGCTGAGTGTTTTTATCATAACTAGTTGCTGTACTTTATCAAATGCATTTTCAGCATCTATTGATATGATCATATGGTTTTTTGACTTTCATTTTGTTGATGTGGTGTATTATATTTATTGATTTGCAAATGTTGTACCATCTTGCATCCCTGAGATAAAATCCACTTGATCATGGTGTATGATCTTTTTAATGTATTACTGGATCCACTTGGCCAATATTTTGTTAAGAATCTTAGCATCTATGTTCATCAGAGATATTGGCCTATAGTTTTCTTTCTTAGTTGTATCTTGACCTGGTTTTTGCGTTAGAATATTGGCCTAATAGAAAGAGTTTGGGAGTCTTCCCTCTTCTTGGATTTTTTGAAATAGGTTGAGAAGGATAGGAGTTAGTTCTTCTTTAAATATTTGGTAGAATTCACCTGTGTAAACATCTGCCCTGGGGTTCTTGTGCTTTGGGAGACTTTGATTACTTCTTCAATTTCATGAGTTGTTATTGGTCTATTCAGGCTTTTTGCTTCTTCTGGATTCAGTTTTGGTAGATTATACATTTGCAGAAATGTGTCCATTTCACCCAGGTTGCCATATTTCATGTCGTATAGTTGTTTGTAGTAATTTCTTACAATCCTTTGTATTTCTGAAGTATCAGTTGTGATTTCTCCTCTGTCATTTCTGATTCTGTTTATTTGGGTCCTTTCTTTTTCTTGATGATTCTGATTAAAGGCTTGTCAACTTTGTTTATTTTTTTCAGGAACCACTCTTGGACTTGTTGAATCTTTGAATTGTAAATTTAGTTTTTAAGTTATTTAATTCTGCTCTGATCTTGATGATTTCCTTCCATCTACTTGCTCTGAGCTTTGTTTGTTATTGCTCCTCTAGTTCTTGCAGTTTTATAGTTAGGTTGTTTGTATAACCTTCTTCTATCCTTTTTAGGTAGGCTGGTATTGCTATGAATTTCCCTCTGAGGACTGCCTTTGCTGTGTCCCATAGGTTTTGGACTGTTGTGTATTCATTGTCATTTGTTTCCAGAAACTTTTTGATTTCATCTTTGAGCTCATTGTTTACCTATTCCTTACTTAAAAGCATGTTATTCAGTCTCCATGAATTAGAGTGTTTTTGTTTTTTCCCCTTGAGATTGGTTTCTAGTTTTAAGCCATTGTGATCTGAGAATATGCTTGGTATGATTTAAATTCTCCTGTATTTGTGGAAGCTTGTCTTGTGACCTCCCATGTGGTTTATCTTAGAGAATGTTCCATGTGCTTTTGAAAAGAAGGTGTATTTTGATTCTTTGGGGTGAAAGATTCTGTATATATCAGTTAGGTCAATTTCCTCTAGAGTGTTGTTCAATGCCCCAATATCCTTTTTTTTTTTTTTTTTTAAGATAATGGGATATTAAAATCCCCTACTATGAGTGTGTTGCTATCTATATCCTCTTGAAGTCCTCCAAGATTTTTCTTATGTATTTGGAAGCTCCTATGTTGGGTGCATATATATTTACCAGAGTTATTTCTTCTTGATGGATTGTTCCCTTAAATATTATGAAATGTCCTTCTTTGTCTCTTTTTGTGGCCTTCATTGTAAAATCTATGTTGTCTGAAATAAGTATTGCTACTCCAGCCTTTTTTTCATGTCCATTTGCTTGATATATATTTTTTCATCCCTTCACTTTCAATTTGTGTCGATCTTTTGTTCTGATGTGGGTCTCTTGAAGACAGCATATATGTGGGTCATGTTTTCTTACCCATTAAGCTACCCTATGTCTTTTGATTGATGCATTTAATCCATTTACATTTAAGGTTATTATTGATTGATACTTATGTATTGCCATTTTCCCACTTTGAACCTGTGTTTCTCTCTGTCTCTCTCTGCTTCTTCATTTTTTAAAAGCAGACCTGTTAGTATTTCTTGCAATGCTGGTTTGGTAGAGATGTATTCTTTTAGTCTTCTTTTGTCTGGAAAACTCCTTATCTCTCCTTCCATTTTCAATTAGAGCCTTGCTGAGTAGAGTATTCTTGGTTACAGGCCTTTGTTTCCCATTTCCCAATATCCCATGGAATATTTTTTGCCATTCACTTCTGGCTTGTATTATTTCTATTAAATAGTCATTTGATAGCCTTATCAGAGCCCCCTTGTATGTTATTTGCTGTTTCTCTTTTGATGTTTTTAGGATTCTCTCTTTATCTTTGAAATTTGCCTTTTTTATTACAATGTGTCTTGGAGTGAGTCTGTTTGGAATTGTTCTCATTGGGACCCTCTATGCTTCCTGAACTCTTCATATTAGAGAAGTTTTCTATCATGACTTTTGTGAACAGGTTTTCCATTCCTTGTTTCTCTTCTCCTTCTTGTATACCTATGATATGGATATTATTGTGTTTCATGTTGTTCTGCAGCTCCCTTAAAACCTCTTCATTTTTGTTCAGCCTTTTTTCATTCTGTTGCACTATCTTGGAATATTTTTCTAGGTTTTCCTCCAGCTCACTGATCCAATCCTCTGCTTCCTCTAGCCTAATGTTGATTCCTTCTACTGTATTCTTCAATTCAGAAATTGTATTCTTCACTTCTTCCTGGCTTTTATTGAGAGTTTCTATTATCATTACTTTGAGTTCCATATCTGATATGCCTCTGTTTCATTTAGTGATCTTTTGGGGGATTCCTCCTTTCCTTTAGGTGATGGACTGATTCTTTCTTTCCCCATTTTGGGTGTCTGTTGTTCCTTGTTTTTGCCTTGGATTAATCTGCTTTGATTCCTTGCCTTCGTGGAGCACCCTTCTGTGTTAGGAGATTTGTGTAGTTCAGTGTTGCAGTGTCCTAGATTTCCTCAACTTGTTGCTCTTGGTGTGTGCTTTATGTCATTAACTTGGGCTGTCTGGTTGTATTTTGGATTTGTTGTATGTGTTGTTCCTTTCCCTCTAGTTGGCTGATTAAGAAACACTCCTTCTATTCCGTCTCATACACTGATTTTGAGCTACTCCTAAAACAGAACCACCAGTTCAGGCAAAATAACCACACCTTCAGAGATATCTTTCTCCTTCAATCCCCCTTTCAACTGCCTATGAACCTAGCTAAATACCCATACCCTTCAAGGTAACCCCTACTTTTAATCACACTCTCAGCTGCAACTGAACCAGTCTTAATAGGGATGTAGATATGATAAGACTGTTATAAGAGGGGGAAAATGATTAAGTTGACTAAAGTATAGATAATTTTGAAGGGTGCAAAAGGGTAGCAACGGTAGTGGGGATGTGAGAGCGAAAGCCAACATTCTCTTATATACAATGGGAAGGGGAAAATCAGAATGCTTTAAGTGCAAGTGAACAGTATAAGCCTATATATATAGTTGCTGCATCTACCTCACGGTCCACCCTCAATGAGCACTAATTGGTCCAGGTGGGGCCAGGACCCGTGTAGTCCTGAAAAAGAATGTGTAGTCCCTAATGATGCACCCACAAAAATAAAAAAGGGTCTAAGTGGCTGGGGACTGAGAATGAGCTATAGCAGGAGAGTGAGTAGACTTTAAAACAAGAGTAGGAGGAGGGTCTTGAGTAAATGAATTGAGAGAAGGAGGAGTAAAAATATAGGAATTGGGTTACACTATGATATAAAAAGTATTTAATTAAAATGCACTAATTGTGAGGGTTGGAAGTAACTTTTGAAAAGGATATGTTGGGGATTAATAGTTCATGTAGCTTTTGGTATAACTCAGGTGCTTGAGATTAGCAGTGATCCATTTCCTGAGTCTGCCTCTTTTTTTTGGTCAGGTCTCTGCGGTCTACAGTCTAGCTGGTCTTGGAGTGGCAGGGCCTCTGATTGTCTTGGTCAGGGCTGATTCTGAGTGCCAACCCCCCACCCCTCAGTAGTCTGAGCCTTCAGTAGTCTAGCTGGGTTTCTGCACTGCTGGTGTTTTGGGGTCCTCCCTTCTCTCACTGGTTCTGTGTGAGGACCTGCAGGGTGCTTATGTGGTGTCGATGGCTACTCCTCCCTTTCCAGCTCCTGGAGGAGGTTTCTTTCTGAGGTGGGCACCTGGCTTCAAGGGTGGGGTGGCCTGCAACTTTGTTTGCTCCAGTGATGGCTAGCTCTACCCTTCCAGCTCTTTGAGGAGGTAACCCCTTCTACAAAGAATGTCTGGCTCCCTAGGGGTCCCCAAGAGTAGTTTGCTGGCAATGGCAGGCCCTCCCTGGCCAGCTCTTTGTGGAGGTTTTCACTGTGTTCAATGGGCCTTTGGTTCTGTGGGGAGCCCTGTATCGACAGCACCAGCGATGGCTAACCCTATCCCTCCAGCTCTTGGAGGAGGTTTATACCACCAGCAATGGCTCTGTAGGGGACCCCGAGCTGTGTGCTACCCCTCCCCCTCCAGCTCTTCCAGAAGATTTTTGTCACCTGCAATGGGCAAGCTGGTTGCACCAGCAGCAAGTTCCCAGAGCACAGTTTTGAGCTGCAGTTTCTGTGGGAGCCTGTGCAATGGTGTGGGTATGTGGGGTTGGGCCTCCCTTCTTACTGGGGCTCCAAGCTGCCTGCTCCCTGAGTGGCACAGAGGCACAGTTTTCAACCCTCTTGCCACCCTGGCAGGTGCACTTTCCAGCTCCCCTGCTCCCCCACTCCTGCTCCCCACAGAACTCTCCTCTTCCACATCTGGCCCGGGAGGTGCTTCCTCTCTCTCAGCCTCCGGAGCTTGGCTCCCACACAGACCCTCCTCTGCAGGAGTTCAATTCCTCATTCACCCCGAGTTTGTTATCACTGTCCACACTTCACTTCTCAGATTTCTAGTCACCAGGGAGCCTGAAGCTGTCTCCAGTCAGAGTGGCCCCCCTGGGCAGAGCCACCACTGCCCAGAGCTGACCTCAGCCTTCTGCCCAGCCAGCCAGTTTGGAACTATCTCACCTTCTCTCCTGTAGGTCTCTGCAGCCTCTGGGCTGTGCACCCCTGAGTCCAGATGCTTACCTCTCCAATTCCAAGAGACCTGCAGATGTCTAGTGCTCCCTACCCTCTCCTCCAACTGCTCTGGCATTCAAGAATGCCAACAGCACTGCCCTCTACTCTTTCACTATCATTTCTCAGAGACTCCCATTTTTATGGCGTTTGCATTTAGAAGTGGATAATAAACACCATAAATGAGTAAAGCAAAAAAGGAAGTTAGGGAATACTGGGAAGGTTTAAGCAACTTTAAATAGAAGACAGGATAAGCCTTACCAAGAAAATGACCTGAAAGAGGTAAAGGAGAAGGTATGTGGCCAAGTAGAGGAGAATGATTGCAGGCAGAGGAATTTGCATGCACAAAACCCCAAAGGCAGAAGCATACCCAAGGAACAGTAGGGAGATCAGTGCAGCTAGAACAGAGTAAGCTAGAGAGAGAGAGTAGTAATTGCTGAGGCTAGAGAGGCAATGAGTGAATAGGTGTGTGGGACAGATGAAAAGAGGATACATAAGTGATTGAGCAAACATTTGCTTTTATTGTCAATGACATGGAAAGAAGCCTTTTGAAGATTTCTGAGCAAGAACTACCATGGTCTGATCTAGATTTAAACAATCTCACTTTAGCTGCTATGTAGGATAGACTAGAGAGGTAGAGATGCCCAAGCAGATTCTAACCTCAAGGTATTAATTAAGAAGTAGGTGACATGATGCTGAGTCAACTCAGCCACTGCCCCCTGGTTTCTCCCATTCCTTTGTCTAAGAACAAGATTGATGACATAGCCAAGGATAGGGCATTAGCTGCTGCAGGTAGGGACAAAGCAAACCTAGCTATGGAAGAAATAGGCCAAGAAGTAGATGGCTCTCTGACCCAGTTCCACACATATCACCTCAGGGTCTTTGAAACATGATACAAGACCCAGTTAATTATTCTGGGATGGAGCATTTTTATTAAGCCCCCAGATAATTCTAATGTAAACCAGAGCTAAGAACCACTGATGGGGCCACTGTAAATGGATACTACAAAGAGCAGGTGGTCACACATCCATTCATCACATATTTCTTAAATATTTATTATACCAAGCTGGGAACCACACTGCCTAGAACATAGAAAGTACTTGGGAGATGTGGCATTTTACTATTAATTAACAATCAGGGAGGTTGGACTCCTAGGGACTGATCTGATCATAATTATGCTTTGGAAATTTTATCTGACAGTGTTAACACTGTGTCTTGGAAGAGAAACTGGTGAAGGGGAGAATGGGTTAGAGCAATGTTTCTCAATGGTCAGCATGTAATAATTACCTGAAGACTTTTTAAACCAGAGACCTCTAGCCTCCACCTCCAGAATTTCTGCTTCAGGAGGCCTAGAGAAAGGCCTGACAATTTGCATGTCTAATAAGTTCTGAAAGAAAGATCCAATATGTCAGTAGAGTAGGTAGAAACCAAACTAATCTCCTTCCAGGACCAAACTGAAGTTACAACTTAATTATAGAAAACTCACCCAGAATAACCAATTGAACATTAGCTGGAGAAAAGCCTCATAACCAAGGACATATGAAAGGAACTACATCATCACAATGAGACTGATAGAAAATGCAGAGGCCTAAGAGAGCTGGCTTCACTCCCGCTGGTGGCAGATGAAGTTCCAGAGACATATTTCAGTGGCCAGGGTGTTCCTCCTAAGAAATGTGGGGGTCTACAGCCCAAGCTGGGCTCCCTAGCCTGGAGCACCAGAGTGGAGAAAGGATCCCAAATAGCATCCAGCTATGAAAAGCAGTGGAGTTTCTGTCCACCAGAGAGAGATAGCAGAGATGCAGAGATGCAGAGAGCCTCTTAAAGGGCCAACACACAAAATTTCATTTGCAGCCACTTTCCCTGAACTCCAGCAGAATGGACTGTAGCCACAAGAGGAGAGTCTGGAGTTGGTGGCTCTGAGGAGAGAGCTGAAGTGTCTGCTATCAGGATCCCTGTGCTGAGTTATTCCCCATACTGCAGAAGCCATCTTTCTTAGGCAGAGCACTCCCCTCCAAGTGGCATCAGCCTGAGAGGAAGCAATAACCTCAATTGCAGGAATCCCCATCACCCCACCCTGTGGAGCTTAAGCTGGACTGCAGAGGAGTACAACTGGAGGCAATTTCATTGTTTATGCTCAACAGAAAGCCTGCAGGTGAAGGCATATCTCTGGAAGCTCTGAGACTTTAATTGATCTGCCTCCAGGTCCAGTGCTGATAGAAGCCAGCCAGCCATGGTGTGCAGCCTGGTTCTTTCTGCACACAAACAGGCCTAGCAGAGCAAATCACATGCTGTACATGGCTTACAGCCCCAAACAGGTTGCCCAGGGCTAGTCATAGGTAGAATCTGACATTAAGATTGAACTAGAATCTTTGCAGATCTACCTGATAAATAGAAACCAACACAAAAAGGCAGCCAAAAAGGGAAGACAAAGAAACAAGCCCAAGTTTAGTCAAGAACCTAATATGGAAGAACCATGGACATTGACAACAAGTGGGATTGACTTTGTGGGGGAGTGGGTGGGTGGGGAAGGGGATAGAGGGGAGTAAAAGGGGTATGGATGTAATACAACAACAATAAAATTAAGTAAAAAAAAAAAGAAAGAAAGAAAGAAAAAAGAAACAAGCCCCAAATGAAAAAAATAATTCTTCAGAAGAACTAAATGAAATGGAAAAAAACACTTCACCAGATATAAAGTTTAGACTAACAATTATAAGGATACTCTACAACATGAAAAGAGACATAGAAACCATAAAAAGGACCAGTCAGAAATAAAGAATGCAATATCTGAACTAAATAAGACACTGAAAGGAATAAACAGTAGGTTAGATGAAGCAGATTATTGAATCAGCAATTTGGAAGACAAGCTAGGAAAAACATCTAACAGAGTAGCAAAAAGAAAAAAGACTTTATAAAAATAAGGAAAGCTTAAGAAACCTTTAGGACAACATGAAGCATAACAACCTTTGCATCATGGGAATGTCAGAAGGAGACGAGAATGAGCAAGAGATTAAGAAACTACTTGAAGGAATAATGACTGAAGACTCCCCTAATCTGGTGAAGGAAAAAGGCAAATCTAGGAAGCAGAGTCCCAAAAATGGTGAACCCAAAGAGGCATAATTAAAATTGCAAAGTTTAAAGACAAGAGAGTATACTAAAAGCTACAAAAGAAAAGCATGTAGTTGCCAACAAGGTAGTGCCAATTAGACTGTCATCGATTTCTCAATAGAAACATTTCATATCAGAAGGGATTGGCATGAAATATTAAAGGGTACTTTACCCAGCAAGGCTATCATTTAAAATTGAAGGAGAAATAAAGAGCTTCCAAGACAAGAGGAACTAAAGAAGTTTGTTAATACCAGACCAGTACTGCAACAAATGTTAAAGAGCTTGCTTTAAGAAGTGGGGAGGGGATGGGCAAAGAAAATAGTTAAAAAGTAAAATGGCACATTACTTTCAATAATCACTTTAAATATAAATGGATTAAATGCTCCAACTATCAAGTTCCCAGGGTGATGCTGATGCTGCTGGTCTGAAGATTGAACTTTGAGATTTACTCTGCACTAGCCATGGCTATGGCAAATGGTCAGGTGAGAAAGAAGTAAAGTCTCCCAGGTGAAAGAAGGTGAGAGAAGGGAACAAGATGAGAGATGCTGTGCATGTAAATTCAATAAGAACATTGCAATTGATTGGCTGAAGAGATGGCTGGGGGAGGGCCCAGAAGAGGAAGATGTCCATGATAATGCTTGAGGTCAAGATATGGGGAAATGGCCCAAGATGAGGATCAACCCTTTTTATGAAGCATTTATTTTAGTTCTGCTGTTAAAAGCAAAAGAGGTCCTTTGTTTTCTCTATACATGTTTTTGCTTTTTTACCCTTACTAAGTAATATAATAAATTCCACTGCCTTACTTATTTTATCAAATAAAAGAATGCCTGCCAATATCTGTTTAGCTAATATTATAGTTCAATTCCAGAACATCTTGTAATGGTTATTTTCAACATGTTCTGGAATCTGTACTTATGGTACATAGTTCTTTAACCAACCCACATTTGAAATTGAATTGCAAGTGTACCAGCTTATCAAGGTTATTATGTCTGCAGAATAATTTACAGCAGATGCAGACCAGGGAGTCCATCTCTGATATTGCAATTATTTCAGTAATCTATAAACTCATAGCAATAAATGCTATGAAAGTGTTTCTATTTCTGATTGATTTTTTCTTTCTTTCTTGTTTTTTTTTTTTTTTTTTTTTTTTTTAAAGATTTTATTCATCATTCTCAGAGAGAAGGGCAGGGAGGGAAGAAGAAAGGGAAAGAAACATCAATGTATGGTCGCCTTTCACCTGCCTCAAGCTACAGACCTGGCTCAAGATCTGGCTTGAAGCTGGTTATGTGCCCTGACTGGGAATTGAACCAGCAACCTTTGGGTTCACAGGCTGGTGCCTATCCACTGAGCCACCAGCCAGGGCTTGATTGACTTTTCTCATAGATGAAACAATACAAATGGTTTAAAATTTGTTCTTCATAAAGGCAAATAATATTGAGAGATCCATGCCTATATTTTTTAAAATGCTCTAGTGTTGAGGATCTCTTTAATAGACTTAATGGTTTATAATTTGAAGATGTGATGGAGGTGAGATATCTCTTTTATTATCTGGCTAGAAAATAAAGGATGGTTTCAGATCTTCTATGTCACACCACCTGTTCATAAAATGCATATTTCTGAGCATGGCCTAGAATTTTCTAAATATCTTGGCTATGGCCTCAGAATCTGCACATAAAATAAGGACCACAGGTTTAAGAGGTACATATATTAAGTACATAATATATGTACTTCGGATCAAACCAACAGGCAAGCTATGCTAGAAGTTAGAGCAAAGAAGCTTGACAAGAATGAGGGTTTTCACCCAAGTCTATTTCTATATGCAATTACTATAGATTGTCATGAAATTTCAGAGCAGGAAACAGGCTCGATAGCAGCTTGTCAATAAATGTGTCATTTATTTAAAATATGCAATTTGATGACTAGTGACATTTATACACACCCAAGAAACCATTGTTAAAATCAAAAACATATCTATCACAAGTCTGCTTGCATTCCTTTGTAATTACTCCCTTCCCTCCCTACCCTCCTCTGTCACCAGAAACCATTGAACAATTTTCTGTCACATTAGATTTACTCAATAAACCAAATAATGAAGTACATATTCTTTTTTTCTGGTTCTTTCATTTATATAGTTGCATGTATCATAGTTCTTAGTTTTTTTGTTTAGTTTTGTTTTGTTTTTCATTTTATCATTTTTTTTAGAGAGAGGGAAAGGGAGAGAGGCAGAAAGGGAGAGAGACAGCAATGTATGGTTGCCTTTCACCTGCCTCCAGCTACAGAGCTGGCTGGAGACCTGGCTTGCAATCTGGTTATGTGCCCTGGCTAGGGAATTGTACCAGTGACCTTTGGGTTCACAGGCCAGCACGTTATTTATTGTGCCACCAACCAGGGTCTAGTTCTTTTGCTTTTATTGCTACGTAGTACAGTAGGACCCCCTTGCCTTCCAGTTTCAGTTACCCATGGTCAACCACAGCCCTAAAATATTAAATGAAAAATTCCAGATATAAACCATTCATAAGTTTTAAATTGCACACTATTCTGAGTAGTGGGATGAAATCTTGAGCCATCTTGCTCTATCCCATTTGGCATATGAATCATCTCTTTGTCCAGTGTATTCACACTATATGGGGAGTTACCCAAAAATAACAATTATTTATTTAAAATTGTGTATATATTCTTACATGTTTAAACTTCAATCACTTTTAAAGTATTCTCCACTTGATGTACTACATCTATCAAGATGTTTTTCACTGCTCAAAACAGTTTTTGAATTTGTCAATTTTCATGTCTTTGAGTTTTGTTTTTATAAAACATAATATAAAACATATATATAAAGAGCTAATATGACTCAACACCAAGGAGATAAGCAACCCAATTAACAATTGGGCAAAGGACCTGAACAGAAAACAAAAAATCTGCCTTTTTTGTTTCACTTCTGTTATATTGGTAAAACATTTCCCTTTGAAGCTTTTTTTTTCATCTGGGGAAACAAATAAACATAGAAAGAAAGGTTGCTGGGGTGATATCAGGTGACTAAGAAGAGCAGATCATGGGAGCCATCCAATCTTTGGTTAAAAACTACTGAACATTCAGTGCAGGTGTATTCTTAAATTGCCCATTATGAAATGGGCAAATACATTAAAAGAGTTTTTCCAAAAATTCACTGAAGCCAAATGTGGCCTCAGTGAATTTGGTACACTGATACAGATGGGTTCCTACAACATTCATCTAGTGGGGAAAAGCCTGTACTAGAAGGGGCATGCCTTTCAGAAGATAATTCAGGGGGTTTTCTGATGCCCCCTCATATACTCTACCCATCCATTAGTTGCTTGGTATCAGATCAACTTCTGTGCTATTGCAGTGCTTATGTACAAGTAACCCTTATTTTACTCAATAATGGCCCCAAAGTGCAAGAGTAGTGATGCTGTCATTTTGGATATGCTGAAGAAAAGCAGTCAAGTGCTTCCTTTAAGTGGAAAAGTGCGTATGTATAGGAAAAGCATACTATATATAGGGTCTGGTACTGTCCTCATTTCAGGCATCCACTGGGGATATATTCCCTGTGGATAATGGAGAAATAATGCATCCCAATGCATAGATTATTTACCCCATTCAGATATTGATGGGCATTAGGATTATCTTCAGTTTCTGGCTGTTATAAATAAAGCTGCTATGAACATTTGCACACAAATCTTATGTATAGATGTTTTCAATTATCTGGGGTAAATACCTAGGATAGACTGGCTGGATCATATAGTGAGTGTATATTTAACTTTTTAAGAAGCTGCCACAAGAACAGACAAACAGATCAATGGAACAGAATAGAGAGCCCAGAATAAACCCAGGACTTCATGGGCAACTAATATGCGACAAAGAAGGAAGGAACATAAAATGGAGTGCAAATAGCCTCTTCAATGAGTGATGTTGGGAGAACTGGATGGGCACATGCAAAAAAATGAAACTAGACTACAAACTTACACCACACACCAAAGTAAACTCAAGATGGATAAAAGACTTAAACATAAGCAGGCCCACCATAAAAACCCTGGAGGAAAATATAGGCAAAAATATTACAGATACCCCATGCAGCAAAATTTTCACTGAAATATCTCCCAAGGCAAGGGAAATAAAGGAACAAATAAACAAATGGGACTACATCAAACTAAAAAGCTTCTACTCAGCTAAAGAAAACCTCAAGAAAATAAAAAGGGGACCAACCATATGGGAAAACATATTCACCAATGATACATCAGACAAGGGTTTGATCTCCAAAAATATATAAAGAGCTAATATGACTCAACACCAAGGAGATAAGCAACCCAATTAACAATTGGGCAAAGGACCTGAACAGAAACTTCTCTAAGGAAGACATACAAAGGACCCACAGGCACATGAAAGAAGGCTCAACATCACTAGCCATCAGAGAGATGCAAATTAAAACCACAATCAGGTACCACTTCACACCTGTCAGAATGGCCATCATTAATAAATCAACAAACAACAAGTGTTGGTGAGGATGTGGGGAAAAGGGAACCCTGGTGTACTGTTGGTGGGAATGCAGACTGATGTAGCCACTATGGAAGACAGTATGGAATTTCCTCAAAAAACTAAAAATAGAACTGCCCTATGACCCAGTGATTATACCCAAAGAATCCTGAAACACCAGTTCATAAGAACCTATGCACCCCTACGTTCATAGCAGCACTATTTGCAATAGCCAAGTGCTAAAAACAACCTAAATGCCCTTCAGTGGATGATTAGATCAGAAAACTTTGGTACATTCACACAATGGAGTTCATGCAGCAGAAAGAAAGAGAGAACTCCTACCATTTGTGATAGCATGGATGGAACTGGAGTGTATCACGCTTAGTGAGATAAGCCTGGCAGCAAAAATTAAATACTACATGTTGTCACTTAATACAGGAGACTAATGGACAAGCAAACAAAACAGAACCAGAGACACAAATATAGGGAACACCCTTTCAGTGTGTAGAGGGAAGGAGGGGGAGGAGGAAAAGGAGGCAAGGAAGGGGAACAGTGTAGTCAAGGAACTAGCATGGACACAAACAACGTGTGGGAATGACCATGGGGGTGGGGATAAGGAGAGTAAGAAAGGGGAGGGCAGAGGGGTGAAAATGAGATTAATGTAATATAACAACAATAAAAATATATACATTAAATAAATAAATGAATAAATTTTTTTAAGAAGAGAAAAGAAGAAGAAGAAGAAGAAGAAGAAGAAGAAGAAGAAGAAGAAGAAGAAGAAGAAGAAGAAGAAGAAGAAGAAGAAGAAGAAGAAGAAGAAGGAAGAAGAAGAAGAAGAAGAAGAAGAAGAAGAAGCCGCCGCCAGACTGGTTTTCAAACTGATTTTAATCATTTTATATTTTCACCTGCAATGTCTGAGTTTCAGTTACTCTGAACACTTAACAATACTTAAAATTTTCTAGTTTTAACCATTCTGATGTGTTAATGTTATCTCATCATGATTTTAATATTCATTTTCTAGTAACCAGAACTTTAAGACTGCCAAATGTTATTCTGGTTATCAAAGAGAAGGGAAAAATAGAATGTGAAAATGAGAAGAGAGTAAAGTCAATTACAGCCCATGTCAAATTCTGGAACAATTAATCAACCAAGTAGTTAATAAATATTTAGAAATGACTGGCAGTATCAACTAGCTGCCAATCTAGGCTTAGTGTCATCAACTCATACTGAGCAAAGAGCATTAATATTTTGATGTAATTGTTAGATCAGTGGATAAGAAAGGCAAAACAGGTTATAATAACTAAGTAGTCATCAAAATATGACAGTTGTTTTTCATTATGGGAAATGCTTATGGACGCCTAGATTTTCAATGTTGAGCACATTTGTGTCCTCCTCCTCCACTTTTCCAGCCTTGTGTGCCTCTTCACTCATTCTGTCCCAGCAGGGTCTCTTCATTTACTTTTGGATTAAATCCAAGTTCTCCAATAGCCTCATGTTTGATGGCAGTATGTACTTTTCCATTTACAATGGCCCTCTTCCAATATTCTCCATATTTTTTTCATTTAATCTAGTTGTCAACTCAGGATTCTTTATGAAAAATCTCTTGTACATTGCTTGCCCATACATTTTTATAATTTTCTAACTGGTTGGCTTAAACATAATGGCCTCTTATATATGCTTGTTTATATATTATCTATTGAATGTTCAGTGTGGGGCAATCTTATTATCCTAGTCTAAAGGTCCATATCTGCTGATAAATAATGATTATTCTTATCCCTTTAATACCATGGATATTAAATGTGATTCAATTTTAGCTTACTTTTAAGTTTTATTTCTGCCTCTTAATCCTGAAACAGTTTTTAATTTAAGCAGATCTTAATCTACATAGAGTCTCATTATTAAAGTTGAATATAGTTTCCCAAACCTGGTTCAGTTGTCAGCAGAAAGCAATTTAGAGAAAGTTTTCCTAAGTAGGGGGAAGAAACATGTAATCTTTTTATGGATAAGGTGTGTCATGGGATTCTGCCCAGAGTGTTCCCAAGATGCTTCCAGAAATCACATGGCATTCAGCCTTGCTGTGTGTACCTAATGGTTTCCAGAGGAGAAAACAAGATTTTAGCAGGGTCAAAGTGAGTAAATTTGTATCTTCTTATCTAAGAAAAAAAACTAGAAATATTGCTTACTAATCTCTCTTTCCAAAATCAGGAGACTTACCAACAATATAGCCCCTCCCACAAAGAAAGGAACAAGTGAAAACTCTGAGGATACTGACCCTAAGATTATTAAAAGAGGAGTCTCTAGGAGTAAGTGAAGCCTTTATGTAAGTGAAGACATAAGACAGCTTGGAGACCATCTGCATGCCTAGAAATACAAGAAAACTTTCATATTTTCTATGAAGATTATTTCCCTTAGGTTATTATAATTACCAAAAAAAAATGTGTTTAAAAAGCAAAATTGCTACACCTGGGGAGCAAGGTCATAGCATCCAATCAAGCCTACAGGTGTGTCAATCCCAGACTGGGGACTGGGGAGGGCACTAGTAGCACCCTATAATCAATTAGTAGAATTTCGAGCAGCATTTCTCAAAATAACAGCTTTAATATCATAATAAGCTGAGGAACTTGTTAAATGTATATTCTTGGGCTCACTTCTAAATCTTGAGCCTGGAATCCAGTAATCTGCATTTTTATCAAGCATCCAGGAGATTCATGTGCTAACTAAAGTTTGAAAATCACCATTTTATTTTATTTTTACCCTCAGCCAAGGACATTTTTTTTTTCACTTCTTTTAGAGTAAGAAAAATGGAGAGGGAGAAAGTGAGAGAGTAAGAATAAGAGAAACCTCGATGTGAGAAACATTGATCAGTTGCCTCCCACAAGCGTCTGAACCAGGGAATGAACTCACAACTCAGGCATATATGCTGATCAGGAATCAAACCTACAACCTTTTGGTTACCAGAGGATGCTCCAAACAACTGAGCCACACTGGCCAGAGCAAAATCACTATTTTAAATAGGATGTATTGTAAGTGTGGTTTGGTACTAACAGATAAGATCATTATGGATACAAGAATAGATTGGATATTTTAGAATCAAATTGTAGTTTGTAAATTATGCTTATCTATTATGGTAAGTCTACAAATAGTCGGAGAATTCCCTAGAGATGATTTGAGATTTTACTGAACTAAACTTCCAAGAAGGGTTATGTAAAGCCCACACAATCAATTTTTTGCATATAAGTATCAATGTCATGATTGTCCTTACACTTTTCATGCTTTGTGAGCAAACTTCTGATGGGGTTAATTTATCTTAAATTACCCTGAAAACTTTCTGTAAAATTGTGTGTCATATAGTACCTGTTATATGGTAAGCATTTGGTAAATATTTACCAAGGAAATAAATGAATGAAAAAAAATGTTTTTGCTCACCTCATCTTTTCTACTGCTGTCTGCCCTTAACACCTTCTGTGTGTCTTTCACAGTAATTAATATTATAATCTACCCAGATTTCTTAGTCAAAATCTGGACAGTTATTCATGAAGCTGTCTACTCATTCACACATGATTGGTCACTAAATCCCCTCATATTTGTACCATCTAGGATTTTCTCACTTCCCTGGCATCTCCAAAGTTGGGTTATAGGAGATGTTCTATGTTAGTAAAAGAAATAGTATGTTAAAAAATATAAGGAAAATGAGCATATATGTATCTAACAATATATTCTATAAATATTAAGTGTCCTACAGAGTGAAAAATAATAATCGGAAATTTTAAGACAACCCTTTCAGAAATTCATTAGTTAACATAAAAGATTATAGAAAATTTGAATAACATGATTGATAACTTCAAACCAGTAGAATAGAAATTTATGCCCAACAGAGAATATACATTGTTTCTGAGCAAACATGAAATATTAATAAAATGCTTTAAATGTTAAATTCTAAATAATTAACATCATACAGACTATATTTTCTGTTCATCATGAAAAAATAATTAGTACCCAGCAAAAGAATTTCTTTTTTTAATTTCATATGCTTGGATTCTAAGTAACATACTACTAAGTGACCCTGGGTTAAAATGACTATTATAAGGAAAATTAGACAGAAATGTCTAGTTTAGAATACATTTGCCAACACATAAGAAAGACTGAAAACAAATGCTAGGCATTCAACTCAAGAATCTGGAAAAAAGGTGCAACAAGCACATACCCAATGGAATAAGAAAAGGACACAGTAAAGATAAGAGGGAGAAATCAGTGAATAATAGAATAAAATAAAAGTAGAGCTGATTAATTGTGCCTGAAACTAGTTTTATGAAAAAGTAACCTAAACCATGGTTAGAGAGCTTTGGGGTGGAGGGTGGGTAGATAGAAAACATACCCAGGTACAAAAACAAATAAATATGGAATGAAAATAACTCTGAACAATACAACCGAGTAGTATATACATACATTAACCTTTAACTTTCATTTATGCTATAGGTAGCATATGTATTACACATATTTCTATTATACATTATACTTAATGTATTATATTACAATTGAATACACATATTGAAATATACAGTACATGATACAATGTATTTTTATATTTTTATATCATATATTATGTATAGTATACATAGTATTTTGTATAATACTACTTATATATATCATATACTATTCTCTATTTCATTAATTTATATAGTATATATTATATAAATACACATATAACAAATTATTACATTATAAAAAAATAATACCTGCAACAAAAATTAAGGAAATAATAATTAGAAGTGTACAGTAACATAGATTTAAAAAACACAAATGCCAGCTGGTTCAAAAAATTAAAAACTTAAACTATCAGCAATTTTCAAAGTGAAATGGCAATAAAATACTTCACAAAATAAATACCTCAAGCCTAGATAGCTTTATAAAAAAGTTTTATCATATATTCAAAGAACTTACTTTATATGATCACTATAAAACATAGAAAAAGAGAAAAAACTGTTAAGCAAACCCAATAATGTATTAAAAATACTATAGTATGATTACATAAGATTTATTCCAGAAACACAAAATTGGTTCAATATCAGAAACATGTTGATATAATGCACCATATTAATAAGCTAAGTTATGAACATCTTAACTGATATCAAAAAAGTAATTTGATAAAATTTACTAACATTTTATGTTTTATTTTTTTAATTTTTAATTGAAGTTTTGGGGTGACATTGATTAATAAAACTATATAGGTTTAAGGTATATAGTTCCATAACAAAGCATCTGTATACTGTATTGTGTGTTCATCACTCAAAGTCAAGTCTTCTTCCATAACTGTGTATCCCCCTTAACCCTTCTCTACTTATTTATAATTTTTAAAACAATTCTCAGAAAACTATGAATAAAATGGAATTTCCTTAACTTATAAAGACCAAGTACCAAAAAACTAAAGGAAACATCACTTCTAGCAGAGAAAGTTTAAAGCTAAGAGATAAAAAAATTGGAAAAAAAAAATCTAAAACTCCCATTAAATCCAGATAATATAATCATCTAATCAGAAGGGAAGCAGAATTAATAAACTAATAAAAGTAATCTGAGATGTTAACTTTAGTGCCCAGTTCCTCTTCAGCAGTAATATTCAATCAGAAAATATTAGAACTTCTGGTCAAGATAGAGGCATAAGTAGACACACTTTCCCTCCTATAACCATAGAAAGAATTACAACCAGATCTCAAAACTGATAACACTCAGAACAGTCAGCAAATTGAGCTGTATGGAAAGCTGACAATCAAGAATTTTAAAAAGACATATTCATCCAGATGGGTAGGAGGGCAGAGTCATGGAGATGGGCAGAGGGTCAACATGGTACAGAAAGGCTACAGTGGCAGCAGCAGCAGCAACAGGAGTGGAATATGTGAGGGGGATACCTTGAGGACAAGCAATCCAACCCCAGCCCCAGGCCAGACCTTACTACTCAGGGTTCCAGCATCAGGAAGATAGACCCCTATTAACTCTGACTATAAAAACCAGTGGGTGTTGGGCAGTGGAAGAAACTGCCAAATTTTTACTTCTTAAAGGGTCAGCATAGTCTTAGAACATACTCAAACTCACCCACTCCAGGATTCACCACAGGCAGCAGCTGGAAGGGCACCAAACACACACAAGAAGGGTGAAGTGGCTGGAAACTGATGAACTCCGAAATTGCCAGAAGCCAAGGCAGTAGCATTGTCCCCTCTCCAAGCCCTTGTCACACAGACAAAAAGCAATGAAGCAGGTTGCTCCACCCGGTCAATTAGCTTCTTCCCCCACATCATTTATAGGTGCCTTTTCTCATAGGCCATTCTACTAAGAAAGGGAGTAAAAGCAGCACTAACTATACACCTATACTCAGAAACAAACACAGGGAGGCTGCTAAATTGAGAAGACAAAGAAATATGACCCAAATGAAAGAATAAAACAAAACTGCAGTAAAAGAACCAAGCAAAGCAGAGATAGCCAACCTATCAGATGCAGATTTTAAAACACTGGTGATCAGAATGCTCAGAATGCTTGAGTACATCAAAAATATAAAGGGAGAAATAAAGGTTGCACTAAGTGAATAAAGAATAATTCATAGGAAACCAAAAGAGAAGGGAAGACAGCCAGGATTTAAATGAATGATTTTGAACAAAAGAAAGAAAGAAACATTAAACCAAAATGAAAAGAAGAAACAAGAATTCAAAACAATGAGAATAGGCTTAGAAACCTCTGGGACATCCAAATCATAGGGATGCCAGAAGGATAAAAGGAAGATCAAGACCTAGAAAACTTACTTGAAAAAATAATAAACGATAACTTCCTTAATTTGGGGGTGGGGGGAGACATACAAGTCCAGGAAGCACAGAGAGTCCCAAACAAGTTGAACCCAAAGTGGATCACACCAAGATACATCATAATTAAAATGTCAAAGGTTAAATCTAAAGAGAATTTTTAAAAGATTTTATTTATTATTTTTAGAGAGAGGGGAAGGGAGAGAGGCAGAGAGGGAGAGAGACATCAATGTATGGTTGCCTTTCACCTGCCTCCATCTACAGATCTGACTAAAGACCTGGCTTGCAACCTGGTTATGTGCCATGGCTGGGAATTGAACCAGTGACCTTTGGGTTCTCAGGCCAGCACCTTATCCACTGTACCACCAGCCAGGGCTTAAAGAAAGAATTTTAAAAGGAGAGCAAGAGCTCTGGCTGGTGTGGCTCAGTGGATTGGCACTGCCCTGCAAACCCAAAGGTCGCTGGTTCTATCTCTAGTCAGGGTGTATAACAGGTTGCAAGCCAGGTCCCCAGCCAGGTCCGTAGCTGGAGGCAGATAAAAGGCAACCATAAACTGATACTTCTCTCCCTTTCTTCCTCCCTCCCTGCCCTTCTCTCTGAAAATAATGAGTGAAATCTTTTAAAAATTAATTAAATTAAATTAAATTAAAAGAAGAAAGAGAAGAGAGTTGCCTACAAATGGGTTACCACAAAACTATTGGCTTGATTTCTCTAAAGAAATTTTGCAGGTAAGAAGGGACTGGCAAGAAGTATTCAAAGTGATGAAAAGCAAGGACCAACCAAGATTACTCTATCCAGCAAAGCTATAATTTAGAATGGAAAGGCAGATGAAGTGCTTCCCAGACAAGGTAAAGCTAAAGGAGTTTATCACTACCAAGTTCTTATTACAGGAAATGCTAAAGAGAGTTATTTAATAAAAAGAAGAAGATCAAAACCATGAGCATTAAAAAGGCAGCAAATTCATAACTATCAACAACTGAATCTAAATACCAACTAACCAACAAACAAAATCACAACCAAGCAAACAACCAGAATAAGAACAGAATCATAGGTATGGAGGTCATTTGGGGAGTGATCAGTTGAGATGGGGAAGGAGGAGGATGAGGAAATGGTGCAGAGATTAAGAAGCATAATTGTAGGAACAAAATAGAATAGACAGGGGATGTTAAGAATAATATAGGAAATGGAGAAGCCAAAGAACTTACATGCACAACCAATGGACAAAAACTAATGAGGGGGGTTGCTGGAGGGAAGGGTAGTAACAGGTGGAGGGATACAAAAGGGGGAAAACTGGGACAACTGTAATAGCATAATCATTAAAATACACTTTAAAAAAAAGAATAAAGAAACAAGTGATGTTAAAAAGAAGAAGATATTGACTTTGGGGGGAATGGGTGGGTGGGGAGGGGGACAGAGAGAAGCAAAAAGGGGATGGATGTAATACAACAATAAAATTTTTTTTAAAAAGAAGAAGATATTAAATAATTTACAAGTGCAATATAACCTATATAATATTTAATATTTCATCTAACAGGGAATATGTAAAATCTTTATCAAAAAAAATTTTTAAGCAATTATTAAGAAGATGTAAAAAACACTATGTTCATGGATGATGTCTTGTAGTCAGATGTCAATTATCCCCAAATTAATCTCTAAATTTAATGCAATTCCAATCTAAATTACAATAGGAATTTTTAGCAACTTGAATTTCTAAAACTTAAAAGGAAGAACTCAGTAGCATAAATAGCTGGGTCAACTTTGAAAAACAGGAGCAAAAAAAGGAGGTTCAGCTTGTCAGATGTTAGGTCATACTGCAAAGCCAGAATAATAAAAACAGAAAGAGAGAGCACAAGAATAGGCCAGTTAGTGGGACAAGAATAGAACACAGCAATAGATCTATGTTAGGTGATAATGGCCCCCCAAATTTATGGGGGAAAAATAATTTGTTAAATGTTCACAGAAAATCTTGCTGATAATATGAGGAAAAATAAAACTGTATTCCATTCTTGCACAGTACACAGAGCTAGACTCCAATTGTATATAGGAGGATAAAACTATAAGAAAAGGAAGAAAATACAGAACCCTTTTTTGATCTAATAATATAAGTCTTATTAAATAAGACTACAAAATTAATAAGTATGAGGCAAAAAGTTTGTTGGATTTGACTACAACATTAACTCTTAAAATATTGAGTCCTAAGTCAACAACACTTGAGAGCATCAGTTTTATAATGCATATTCATAATAACAGTAGCTGTTAAGAAATGGCCAAGATGTAACTCCCTGGGGTATGGAACCAGGTGTGTCTTGCTCTCTTCATAGTTGGAAGACCTTTCACAAATTGCATTATTAATAGACATTTACTGAATAAATAAGTTTTATTATAGTTCCTGTTCTAAATAGTGACAAGGAATTATGTAATCTGTCTTAGAAACATTTCTATAAAAATATCTTTAAATTTATAAGCTCCAGTAATCACAGTACAATTATTTAGAAAATGCACTTAAGCAAGAAACCTCATTGTCTAATTATGGTAGCTAAATTAGGCACTACTTCATTATTACTTGCACTGGCTATTTTGTGTGATACTTGGGTCAATTTTCAGTGTCAGCTTGAGTCATGGGATCTACATTCATATTCAAAGAGAGTTAAAGTTTGTAAATATAGTTTATAAGAAATTATTAAAGTAAATATTTCTCTAAAGTTCGATTATATTATAAATTTGAATTCCTTAGGTCTGCTAATTTGACAGGTCAGACTAAAAAGCAGAAGTGAGGAGAGTAATTCATGACTGACTTATATATGTTGGCCTCATTTCCTATTATTTCACCATCTTCTAAAACAACCGTTTTCTTATTCTTGGTAAGAAGAACATAATATTCTTACAATTAAGTGAACACAAATATTGGACTGATAGTTTGGAATATTTCTGATTTATTGCTTCTGATATTTCCCTGCTGCCACTGAATCTAATTTTCATTTTTCTAAAGAAGAAGAAACAGGATTTGACAAATACACCAAAATGTTGCTACAGTTATATAAAAGGTTAAAGTGAGACTAATTCAAACTTAGTCACCCTCTAATCATGCACATTCTTCTGGTTTTCATCCTCTCTACTGTTCTGTTTGCCCACAGAGCTTGGGATCATGCCTATAGGGCAATTTTTCACAATGCTCATTGATTTCAAGCTCTGCACACAGTGGCTTTTATCATATGCCAAAGATAAGGCCTTGTGTGTGTCCTCTGCGGGATAAAACACTTCCAGACACCATTGCTTAAGAGAAGTCATGCAGACTTTTCTAATTCCTGATGGCACTGCCTGGCTTCTTCTTTTTTAAAATCCCAGAGCAGGTCTGACACTGGCATTGCTGAGCCTATAGTTGAAATTCATTTTTCTGAAAACCATGAGCCAATATGTTCCTATAGCCAAAATGGCTAACTCATTGCAAATGATAGAAATATAACTTAAACTAGCCCTGGCTGGTGTGGTGGCACAGTGGATAAGGCACCAGTGTGCAAACCCAAAGATTACTAGTTCAATTCCCAGCCAGGGCATATAACCAAGTTGCAAGCCAGGTCTCCAGCCAGGTCCCTAGCTGGAGGTAGGTGAAAGGCAACCATATATTGATGTCTCTCTTCCTCTCTGCCTCTCTCCCTTCCCCTCTCTCTAAAAATAATAAATAAAATCTTTAAAAAAAGAAATATAACTTCAACTAATTTGTGCAAGAGAGTAGGCTTATTATCTCAGAATCCAGAAAAGACTAAGACAGAGGTATACCTTTGAAACATCAGGTTATATGGCTGGCTTCAGGGATTATTGGAACTAGCAATTCAAATGGTACTTTATTTAATTCTTCTATCTCTCTCTCACCTCTGTTTTTTTTTTTTTTTTTCCCTACAGATAAATTCTATTCTCTCTCACTAATGACAACTTCTTCTACATCACATATTTCATGGAAAACATGGTACCAAAATCTCTTAGCTATTACTTCTTACAACTTCTAACACAAAATAAGGACTGACACTCTAGTCAAAATCTAGAAAAAATGGTGCTGGCCAAGTTTGGGTCAGATGGTCACTCATAGGGGCAAGGTCATGAGAGAACAAGGCAGCTCTTACTATAGCTGTATAGATTAGTGGCATAGAGCAGAAAATTTGGCTGTTCACAGAGCATCAGTAGTTAATGTATTGGAATAAAATAAGGTTAATTCTACCTCCTCTGAATCTTGTCATCTCTATTTCTGGAATATCACAAATTATTTTTCATTCAACTCAAGAAAACCCCAAAAGATCTAGAGAATCTGTAGAGAAAGGTAAGCAATTACTTGAAGACCAAAAACATTGTTGCAGATTGAGGGACACTTTGCAATGGCAAGAGGTTTTCTTCACCAGGAAGATATGAAAATTCTTAATTTATAATTTATTATAAATTATTTATAATACTAATTGTGCATCCAAGTATATAAAGTAAAATTGACATACAGAAAAATAAACAAGTCCTCACATTTAAAATTACCTTCTTAAAGTATGTCAATTTGGTCCAAATCACCTAGACTATTATTGTCAGAACCAAATGTTTCACAGGAGATTTCTTAGGAAGTTAGGCTGCTGCATGTCAAGACCCAGTTCATAGATAGAGCCAGAGAAATCCTGTCTCTGGCATAGAGAGACTAGGTATAGCATAGCAGTGCAACGTGTGGAGAACACTTAATTTTGCACCAGGTTCAATCATCAGTAATCCTACGACACTGGATGGTTAAAGAGCAATGAGGCAAAGACAGCTTTACCTTAGTTTTCTGAGAGATCAAAGGAATCTGTACAAGAGCATACCTTCTTGGGGAAAAGTTGGTCACATAAGCAAAAAGGTAGCCTCAAAGAGCACATAGGCTTTCCAACAGTAAGAGAAATCAAGCCATTTATAGTTCTTGAGAATCTAATAATATTTTTTAAACATGAATATCAAAAATGAATTATAAAAAAATTTGGAATACTACTTTAAATATTATATTTAACAGATGAGCACATTTAACACATGATTATAATGACTTTAAGCATGTAAGAAAATACCTAAAACTGTAAATTGGTGGATCTCGGCAAATGTGAGGTCCAGATTGTATGGCTGTTTATCCACTCCTTCACTCATACTCCCCTCCCTGGAACCAAGCCCCACAGGGAGCCCCTGTGCACACTCCATTTTGATTCAAATGTAATACCTAATGCATTAGTCTCGGGGATTAAATTTACTGGGAACATATCTTGCTCAGATTAAGATCTGCATTGCTTTCTTAAAATATGAAATTATTTGTCTAGAATCAAATACTTCCCTCAAAACTAAAAAGGGAATGATTCCTAAGGGGTTGTTTCCTAATCAGAATACTTTTCTAAACATGGAATTTGAACCTATAGTGAAACTTCCCTGGGACTATGCTGGCTTGAAATATTCATGAGGCTTATAGGGGATTGAATTAGCAGGCAATAAAGATAATTAGCAGAGGCCAAATAACTAGCTCTGATAATCAAATGTATTCCTACTTAGAGTGTTTCACTGATGGAGAAATCAGCTTTGAGAAGGTCTGTCATTTGTCTATAATTTTACATCTAATAAGTAGTACATACATTATACTCCTTATGTCTGGTTCCAAGATCCACACAATTTCTATTATATCTATACTAATTTTCTGTGTTTAAATATGCTTACTAAATTTATTTATTTATTTTATTTTTGTTACTGTTATTTTATATTAAATAAGCCTTTATAGTACCTAACCACAAAGGCATTGTACTAGATCTAAAATACAACTGGGAAAAAAACAAGGTAATTTCCCTCATGAACATATTAATGTCTATTGAAGAAGATATATTACAATATAAAAATATTACTATATTTGGAAAAATAAGAATTGATGGGATTGGTTCAGAAAGCCATTACACACTATAAAAAAAAAATGAGTTTTTTAACAATAGAAACTAATCAATTGTTTGAAACAAGACTAAAGAGGTCAAAGCTGGCCTGGTTCCACATATAATCTTATTACATTCATATAACTTTGCTAATGTTTTCATCCTACTTTATTTAGTAGATGATGGTCAGTAGGTGATTAGATAGCTGATAGAGAGAAATAAATAGATAGATAGACAGATGATGGAGTTGGGGAAAGAAGAAAACACAACCATCCATAACTTGAAGGGAAAAAACAGTAACGTTAACTTTGGACCACATTGTTCTCTGGCATGCTCCAAACTTGCTTTTATAGTATTAACAGAAATTTACTGCCTTGACTGAGTACTTGAAAATCTCAGGCCAGGATATGCTTTGCTAACACTAAGCCACTCCTGTGTTTTATATCTGAAAGCCTAGTTTATGTTTCTGTCTATACATTATTTCTTATCAAATGTAATTGTAATCAGTGCTATAGGCAGGCCTCTGCCAAAACTAAGATGTGACAATGTAAATAGTCATAGATGCCAGAGCTGCTACTTGTTTTCTGTTTGTTTGTTCATTTGTTTTATTTTTAATATTCAATATTTAAGCTTTCCATGAGTTCAAACTGAGCTTGGAACATTGATCTAAATAAGGGAAAACAAGTGTTGTGTAAGCAGCCAAATGAAACCCATTGTCTGTTAACACACATCAATTCCTTAAGTACTTGCAATGAGGATGCATTTAGATAAGCAGACAGCAGGACAGAGTATGACTGGGAAAGCACAGACCTCGCCCCCTCTGAAGGACTTCTCTGGTCTTGCCTTCAGAGGGTGGAAACCTTGACCCAAATATAGCTGTTGTTCTCTTCACCCTCATAACAGCCAGAAAGAAATATTCAAGAAATAGATCTATATATCCAAAACTAATATAATACTGTAGGTCAACTGTAATTGAAAAAAATTACAAAAAAAAAAAAAAAAAATAGATCTATATCCCCAGATTTATTGATCCTGAGTGTTTTTTAAATGAAAGGAAACATCATTTTGATTCCTCCCTTAATTCCTTCAGAAACCCTTCCAATCAACACTTGTTAGGCAGTTACTATATTCAGATTACTAGTGAAGAGCTGGGAAAACAAAAAATCAGTGAACCCCTGGCCCTGGTCTGAAAAAGCATGGCTCATTAGTCAGCTTCCAGACGAGTCCAGGCAGAAAGACAGGTCCATTCAGCAAATACATCACAATGGTCCTTTCCTTCTAAGTAAAGCTGTTTATGTAATTTTCTTATAGAGTTGTATATTCCAGGACTCTAGTTCTGTTCATGCTTGGGTTTCCAAAATTCACATAAATATCTGTATTTTAAAATTTCCGTAACTTCTCAAATATAACTGTTATAAAACATGAAACTTAGAAGCACCAAGAAAAATAATAGCTCTCATCTTTAAACCATGTAAGAAAGTATAATAGCAGTGGAAGGAAATGACCTCTTTAATGGCAAGTTTATTATCTCACCTATCTTAAATAAGTGGAAATAGAGTAGCCAATAAATTTGGCTTTCTAAAAGTCTTATTTGGGTACTCATATTTGACAACTGCTTTCTGATGTGATGTACCAAAAAATGACATCTAATATCTTTATGAAGCCAACACTTCTTAATTATTATATGCCAGGAACTGTGACAAGCACCAGAAAGTCATAGAAAAATATGACTTAGTTCTTATCCTCAAAGAATCTCCTGAGTGAATCCTAGGATTATTATGGCTTAAACAGAATTGATATTGGCTATTATAAAAAAAAAAAAAAAAAAAGTGTCTCATCAGATGGCATCATTGGGGTGGTAACACATTTCTGTCCTAAACCCGAGACCAAACTAAGGCAGAGGCAAGAGTCAGGGGATAAGTATGAACGTAAGCAAAAAAAGGGCATCACATAGTAGGCTTTAACTGAGTCCACAGAAAATGTGCAGCCTGATCATTTTAATAAAGATTTTATTTATTTATTTTTAGAGAAAGGGGAAGGGAAGGAAAAAGAGAGGGAGAGAAACACCGATATGAGAGAGAAACATTGATTAGTTACCTCTTGTACACACCTTGACTAAGGATCAAATCTGCAACCCAAATGTGCACTGACCGGGATCAAACAGACCTTTGGCTTTTCAAGTCAACATCCAACCCACTGAGCAACACTGGTCAGGGCAGCAGCCTGATTTTAAATTTGGAAACCAAACACATAGTGAAAACACCTCAAAGAGAATTACTTAAGAGAGCTTATAAAGAAAAATGATAAATAGAGTGTAACTTTGAGGATAGTAAAAAGGCCTGGAGAGTGATGTGTCACACTATCCTCACAAGGGGTCAAGATACGCAGAGCTAACTAGTCTAATACATCTTTCATATAAAGCCTAGAGAACACAGTAGGGTCAGTCAATTCCACCAGCACTATGTGCTTAATATTTAATAAGCTCCCTACCATCCTCAAATAACCCTTGTCAGAGAGTCCTGTAGCATAACAAGTAATGGAAAAAAGCATTGGTAGCACTCTCTGTCCTAAACAATTTGATCAGTTCTTTAACCTCTTTGGTCCTGTTTCCTAACTTATGAAACAGGGATAATTCAGTCATGGATTGAGTTATATAATGAATGTTGAATACATAGATGATGTATGTAGAGTACACCACTAAACACTTGTTTCCAGGGGAAAAAAAGATTTTATAAATTTCTCATAGCGCATGCCTGAGGGTGTGTTTGTAACAATAATGCTTATATTTACAGCAGCAAGAATATCTGACCAACAGTGAGTAAAGAACAAATGTGTAAAGCCTCAGTAGTAAAGACTGGAATATAAGCTATGTTTGTGTGATAGGCAAAGGTCCAGCAGAAACAACAGAGCACTGAACTGAACTTAATGTCTCTTGGAATTGACAGAGTTCTGTATTTCCTTGGATGATTGGTAGACTATATAAAACAAGCAGGCATTCGATTTACTCATCAAACACAAATTGAGTGCCTACACCAAGTGACATTCTGTTAAGAAATGGGGAAAGGACTGACATCAACAGAAGATGCAATAGGCCCACAGTAGAGGTCAGTGAAAGGTGCCACATGACCACAAATGAGCCACAAGATAAACTGACCAGAAGAATATATTTCCTGTCCCTTCTGAGACTCCACCATAATGAATGTCAATACACTTCCAGGAGAGAAGTTGAGAGTTAGAAGTTAGGAAATAGCCACTGTAGGTGGTGAGAAGGGGAGCTGACTGCATAACTACAAACAGGCTTGGGTGATATGCCTTCCACTTTTGAAAGTATGGCAGCTCAAAATCCAGCCATGTGAACAGTACAATATGCTCTAGGACTCTGGAGAATGGAGAGTTTGCTTTCAGCTGAACATGTCACCTCATTGTAAAAACAATTTAACAAATACATGTTGTTGTCATAAGCTTGATCTCAAAGAGCAGTTTGAAATGCCATTTGAGTAAAAAAAAATGTATACATATGGATAATTATTATATCAAGTGCTGGGTTATGAATATAATGCAGTTCTAACCACTGAGTGACAATAAGGAATTTCTAGTCTTTAAATCTAACAAAGAAAAATTAAGTAATCCACAAATCATACCACCTGCCAATGAAATGAATTGCTTTTGAAATGCTGCTGAATGGGTAAAAAGAATATGTGGAATTTTATTGTAAGCTCACAGCTCAGTTTGTTCCCTGAAATGTTAACTTTGAGCCAAAATGACACGTTCTCATTAGTTACTAGCTGTGACTTTACTCCAACCAGGTCTTTGTGCTAGAGAGGACGACTGTAGTCATCACCATAAATTAAAACCAGCTATACAAAAAAACCTAGAAACTAGAGTACCCTTTCCTTAAAAGATAAGGAGGAAACAGGTGTGGTAGAGACAAGTTGCCATTTCCCTTAGGAAAATCATTTTCAACAAGAAATGGGAATAAAACGAATGTAATGACCATGCCAAATGCAAACTTTTGAAAAGAAACCCCAAGGTACCTTGTGGAAAATGTTTCAATGCTGTAAACACTCTTGAAAAATGTAGAAGATTCTGTGTTCTGGACTTCTAACCTTTTTTTTTTTTTTTTTTTTTTTGACTTCCAATATTTTTTATTAAGGCTTTCTAAAATAATAATTAATTTTTTAAAAACAAACACATAGTGTGCTTTATTTGATTTAATTACACATCAGCTAGGTGAGTAAAAGAATTCAGGCTCCTGGAGATAGCCCTGGACTTGGAAGAACATATGCTTTACGTTACAGCAGTCAGCCTCCCAAACCCTAGCAGTATTGCCTTTGTCTCCGCACAGCTTATCAAATGCAAACAGGGTCTCATGTTTGGGAATTTCACTGCTTCCTCAATTTAAGTATCCATACTGACTTAGCCACATTAGTGGAAACAGCCATTTATTCTGGTCTCTGCCAAGTGGACCAGAAAACAGATGGGCTCTCCTACTTCTTTTTTTTTTTTTTTTTTTATGCTTTTTTGGGGGCTCTCCTATTTCTAACCTAGTAACTCTATTTAATTCATTCAGGGTGCAACTAGAGTATTCAAACAGATGATCTGAAGCAGCAAAGTTATACAAAGAACAATCCACACAATGTTTTACAGCCAAAGAGAAACCTCAATGTCCAGATGAACTATAGTCATTGAAAGCCTTAAAAAGTCCAGTTTCCTCATTTTACATAAAAAAGCTGAGATCTAAAACAGAAAAGTAAGGTGACAAAACTTTTCTGAGCAAACTACACACAGTGCTTAGGCAGCTACTGTAACCTAGCAGTCTTGTGTACCTGTCTATTAGTGAGAAAGAGAAAATTTGCACATAGCAAAATGCAGAGGTATTAACTATTTTATTAGTTTGTGAATTTTAACCAACGTGTGCACACATGAAACCTACAGTCCTACCAGAATGTGGATGATTTCCATCAGTTTAGAGAGTTCTTTGTCCCTGGCTGGTGGCTCACTGGATAGGTGCTGGCCTGCGAACCCAAAAGTCACAGGTTTGATTCCCATCCAGGGTACATAACCAGATTGCAAGCCAGGTCTTTAGCCAGGTCCATAGCTGGAGACAGGTGAAAGGCAACCATACGTAGATATTTCCCTCCCTCTCTGCTTCTCTCCCTTTCTTTCTCTTGGGAAATAATAAATACAATCTTTTTTTTTTATGTTTTTAAAAATGTTAAAAAAAGAAAGAAAGAAAGAGAGTTCCTTGTGCCCCTTTGAAATAAGTCCCCCCTCAATTCTCATTCCAGGTAGCTGCTGATCTGATTGCTATCAATATAGACTGTGTGTGGGGAACCCCCAATCCCCAGAGATCCTGTAATGCTGCAGATGAAATGAACCTTCCCAGGCAGCTCATGCTAGGGGAGAGAAGGCTGACCAGTGTCTATTTGACAAAGGCCTGATGGCCCACCCCCACAGGTTTTTATTGATTACACAAAGTTGGGGATGCACTTACACATCACAAATCATCACCACAGCAGAGTGTTCAAAAGAAAGGGAGTTGTTGAGTTTAGATAACAATAGCAAAACAAAGCATCTGCTTCTATTGCAGACCATCTGCTTCAGGCTATGGTCTGTTAGACAAGGTGACTCCAAGAACTACAGGTGGCCCATAGAATTTTAGGGAGGGTGAGATTATAAGTGGGTTAAGGTTTAACATCTACTATGGGTGCAAATGCTTAAGTCAAGGAATTTTAGGTCATAGGGTAGACTTCAAAGGATGTATGGAATACTCCCAAGGCCAGATTCATACCCAGGGCCCCCCTTTGGAGCATCAGAGCCTCATGCACGCAATTTTGTCAGGTCTTACAGGCTTGGCCTGGCCTGTGTGGGGCTCCATGCCCCGAACCTTCCTAGAGGGATCCCAACAATTGTTGGGGGGAGGGGGGTTCTGTATTAATTTTATATAAATGGAAGAGTATAATGTGTACACTTTTGTGCATGAATTCTTTTACCCGCAAAACATTTTCAAGATCCACCTATGCAGCTTCCAGTCAAGATAGTGGCATAAATAAATATAGTACTCACATCCTCCCACAGCCGTGGGAAAAATACAATATACTACAGAACATCCATTATTCAGAACCACCTGAAGTCTAGCTAACCAGAAGTCCTACAACTAAGTATATGAAGAAGCAGCCACATGGAGCCTGGTAGGAGGGGCAGAAATGCAGAATGGGCTGGTCTCACCCCATGGGTGGCAGGTAAAACTTGGGAGAGATATCTCAGCTGAGGGAGTCTCCCTGAGGACTGAGGAGTTCCAGACTCACACTAAGTTCCCCAGCCCAGGGTTCCAGTTCTGGGAAGAGAAGTCTTCATAACTTCTGGCTATAAAAATTAGCAGGATTGAGGCTGAGACAGATGGTTTCTGGAGTTTCAGGCAGTTACTCTTAAAGGGACTGCACCCAAACTTACTCAGATTCATTCACTCTGAGCTCCAGTGCTGGGGAAGCAGCTCCAAAGGCACCAGGGATAAACATGGAGGTACTAACGTGTCTGGTGTTAGGGAGAGAGCTGGAGGGGAACTTTTTCCTGGACAGAAATGCTGGCAGAGATCTTTGTTCCTTTTCTGGGTCCTCCCCCAAGGAGGTAGCCTACAGGCACCATATCTGAATTTCCATCAACGTGGCTACCACTACTCGTTTCACCCTAGTGAATCCCTGAGATTCCACTCCACAAATCCTTTTCCAGGGGCTTTTCCATACAAATGGCCTATCTTGGCTTATGCTTCAGACTTTCCTAAAATCTCTCAAACATGCAGCATGTGGCCTTGGTATGCCCAATACTTCTCAGAAGGCAGCCCCAGGCCCAGCACTGGCAGTAGCCAAACTTGCTTTGCAACTTGGCCTTTCTGGGGCACCTCCAAGCCCAACACAAGTAGCAACCATCCACAGATTGCTATGTAGCTCATGCAGGTGGACATGGGCAGAACACAGGCAGTGGCTGACATTGGTTTGCACCTCCTAGGAGGCAACAGACCCAGTGCACCAAATGGACAGCTTCAGACAATGTGGAAGCACCACTCAACCAACTCCACTAGCAACATACTCAAGGAGCATACTCAGCAGTCAGCAGAACCCCACTTAAGTAAACCCTGCTTTGTGTGGTGGGCTATTGCACAGCTGATCCTTACAGCAGTCACAGCCAACTAGTTGACTGGGGCTAAATACCTCCTATTGAGTACTAACAGCAATCAAGGCTGAACTACAATAAGAGGGTGTACACAGTACAAACAGAGGCAGAAGAGCATACACAGAGTGCCCAGCTCAGATGAACAGGGAGGCTATGTCACTGGACACCTGTTACATTAGGTCACTCTGCCAAGCCCAGGACATGTAGCAGCTCTACCTAATACATAGAAACAAACACATGGAGGCTGCCAAAGTGAGGAGACAAAGAAACTTGGTCCACATGAAAGAACAGAACAAAGCTTCAGAAAAGAAACTAAACAAAGTGGAAACAAGAAATCTACTAGATTCAAGGTTCAAAACACTGGTTTTGAACAATGAACCTAGGGAAAAGTAGATGAATTTAGTGAGAACTTCAACAAAGAGATAAGAAACATGAAAATGCAGATAGAAAACATAATAACCAGTCAGAAACTAAGGATACACTCAATGAAATAAAGCCTAATTTATAGGGAATCAACATTAGAATAGATGAAGCTGAGAATATAAAGATTTGGAATACAAGGAAGCAAAACACCACACAATCAGAACAGCAAAAAGAAAAAAGAATTCCCCTGAATGAGGATATTATAAGGAGTCTCTGGGACAACTTCAAGCATACCAACATTCACATCAAGGTCGGGGTGGCAGGAAAAGAAGAGAGAGAGAAAGAAAATAACTTGGCAAGCCAGAAGGGATTGGCATGAAATATTCAAACTAATGCAAAGCAAGAACCTGCAACCAAGATTGCTCTATCCAGCAAAGCTATCATTTAGAATTAAAGGACATATAAAGATCTTCCCAGACAAGGAAAAAACAAAAAACAAAAAAGCTAAACGAGTTCATCACCAGCAAACCAGTATTACATGAAATGTTAAAGGATCTTCTTTAAGAGAAAGAAAAAAAAGAAAAGAAAAAATAAGAAAATATTAACAATAAAATGACAATAAGTACATATCCATCAACAATTGAATCTAAAAAATAAACAAGCAAGCAAAACAGAAACAGACTCATAAAGAGAATATTTTGACAGTTGCCAGATGGGAGGGGGTGGGAGGTTGGGTGAAGGGGCAAACAAACAAGCAAAATAGAACCAGAGGCATGGAAACAAGGAACAGATCTTCAGTGTGCAGAGGGGAAGGTGGAGAGAAGAAAGAGGCAAAGAAGGGGCCAGTTTAGTCAATGAACTTGCATGGATGACCCATGGACACAGACAACATGCGGGATTGACTGTGGGAGGGGGAATGAGGAGAGTAAGTCAGGGGAGCATAGTAGTGGGTGGGGAATGGGATAAATGTAATACAATAACAATAAAAAAAGAAAACTATGAAAAAAAAAGGTACTAATTGGTAATAACAGAACAATTGTGGGAATATAAAGTGCACACAGGAAATATAGTCAATAATATTCTAATAACTATGTATAGAGTCAGATGGGTATAAAATATATCAAGATGACCACTTAGTAAGCTATATATGTTTAATCACTGGATTAGACACCTGAAACTAATATAACATTGTGTGTCAACTATAATTAAAAAATGAAAAATTATTTTATTTTTTATTTTCTATTCTATTATAGTTGCCCCAATTTTTCTTTTCTCTTTTGGACTGATCAATCAGTCCAAAGATCTATCTTTGCTATTAAGACTATCAATCACTTCCTTTTTATTGCTGGTTAGTATGCTATTGTATAAATGCACCAAAATTTACTGATCTATTTTCTTGATACTGAGCATTTGGTTGTTTCCAGTTTGAGACTATAAACAATTGTGTGTAGGTCTCTTGTATACGTATGTTTTTCTCTTTGGTTGAATTGTTAGGACAAAAGGTACATATGTGTTTCACTTTATGAAAAAGTGACAGACTATCTCCAAAAGCATGTACCATTTTACACTCCAACTCTCTTCACATCCTAGCCAACATTTTACATCATCGGTCTTTTTAATTGCACTGTATAAGTGATGTGTAGTGGTATTACATCTCGGTTTAAATTGCCATTTTTCTTTTTATATTAACGACAGTGATTATTTTGTCATGTGTTTGTTAGCCATTTAAATCTTTCTTTGTGAACTGTCTATTCTTTTGCTCAATCAAAAGTTGGGTTGCCTCTTTATTACTAAATTGTAAAAATTCTTTATGTAAAAGTTTTTTGTCAGATATGTGTATTACAATTTTTTTCCTTGTCTGTGAATTTGCTTTTTATTTTTTAACAATGGTCTTAAAATGTCTGATCTTTAACTGATCAGAAGTATTTAATCTGGTATAGTCCAATTTTTATTATTTATTATTTTATAGTTAATGTTTTCTGGGTTTATCTAAGAAATCTTTGCTTTAACCCAAAGTTGCAAAAATATTTTTAGAAAAGTGTTTCCCAATCTTTTTTCATTACCACCAATGTTTGTTTTCTAGGGCTTCCATAATAAAGTAATAATCTAAGCAGCTTCAAACAACAGAAACTTATTCTTTCATAATTCTGGAAACTAGAAGTCCAAAATCAAGGTGTCAGCAGATCCATGCTCTCCATGACAGCTAAAGGGAAGGATCCTTTCTTGTGGCTTGTTGGAAATTCTTGGCATTCCTTGGCTTTAAAACACTCATGTCATAATCTGCCTCTGTCTTCACCTGGTCTTCTCTCCTGTGTCTGTCTCTATGTCTCTTCCTTTCTTATAAACATGCTAATCATTGAATTGGGGGCCTACCCTACTCCTCATCTTAGTTTACTTCTTAACTACATCTGCAAAGGTACTATTTCCAAATCAGATCACATTCACAGGTACCAAGGATTATGACTTTAACATAGCTTTTGGGGAGACACAATTCAAACCACAACACTTCCAAAGGAATCCTTTTAGATCCTTTTTTCTAATTATCCCAACCTCAACATGAAATGCTCATACTACACATATACTGTGTGTTTGTTTCTGTATTGTGTGTGGTTCTTTGGAGGGCCACAAATTATTGTGATAGCTAAGATTTTTTTCACCCACTAAGAACCAATTTTTACCACCATTCAAGTTCAGACTATTACCCATCTATAATTGATTTTTGTGCGAAGTAAAAGTTAAAGATCACATTTCTATATAGATATCCAGTTGCCCCAGCATCATTTGTTGAAAACATTTTTCTTGTCATTGAATCACTTCAGTGCCTTAGTCTCAAGGTGTAATTTTATTTCTGAACTCTTAGCGTATTGCATTTCCTTAGTTGTTTGTCTTTATATCAATACCACACTAGGATAAAGGTGCATATAATGCAGTTTTATAGTACAGCTCTTCTATTTAAGGATTATTTTGACTATTCTACATTCTTTGAATTTTTCAGTACATTTTAAAAACAATTTGTAAACATCTACACATACATAAAAAACTATTGAGTTTTAACTGGAATCATGTTAAAGATATTGATTAATTTGGTTGAGTATCATTATCTTAGTAATTGAGTCTTTCAATCTATTATTATGGTATATCTCTTTTTTCACTTAGGACCTCATTAATCCTGAACTACAAAATCATTCAGCAATGATGGATACAAATTTTACATACCTTTTGTTAAATTTACTCCTAAATGTTTTGTGATTTTACAAGCTATCCTAAGTTATATTGAAACTCATTTTACAGAAGTTCATTATCAGTATATATAGTTATACAATTACTTTTTATATGTTGACTTTAAATCCTACTGAACCCATTAGTTCTAGTGGTCTTATGCAGACTCTCTAAACTTGTCTCTGTATACAATATGTTGTCTATGAACAGAGACACTTTTGCCATTGTTTTTCAATCTGGATGCTTTTTATTTCTTTTATTTGCTTTTTAACCCTTACTCAGACCTCCAATACAATGTCAAATGAAAATAGTGAGAAGCAATCCCTGGCTGGTGTGGTTCAGCGGATTGGCACCAGCCTACAAACCCAAAGGTCGCTGGTTCAACTTCCAACAAGGGCACATAACCGGGTTGTAAGCCAGGTCTCCAGCCAGGTCTGTAGCTGGAGGCAGGTGAAAGACAACCATACATTGATGCTCCTCTCCCTTTCTTCCTCCCTCCCGGCCCTTCTCTCTGAAAATAATAAATAAAACCTTTTAAAAAATAGTAGGTAATAGACATCTTTGACTTGTTTTCAATCTTAGGAAAATTTTCAAACCTCAATATTAAGTATGATATTAGCTGAAAAGTATTTTTCTAGATGCCCTTTATCAGACTTAGAAAGTTTCTTCTATTTCCAGTCTGCTGAGAGATTTTTTCTATTTTTTAATAAATGGGAATTAAATTTAGACAAAGATTTTTCTCTATTGAGATTGTGTGACTTTTGTCTTTTTTATGTATGGTAAGTTAACTACATTGATTTTCAAATTTTGAAACAATCATATATATTTATGAAACAAATGCCAGTTTATTTCATAAATATATGTTATGATGTGTTATCCTTTTTAATATATCACTGTACTCAATTTGCTAATAATATGATAACGTTTGGCACCTATTTTCATCAGAGAGATTGGATTGGAGTGTTTGAATAATGTCATTAGTTTGGTACCAAAGTAATTCTGGCCTCATAAAATGAATTGGGAAGTATCTCCTTATCTACTTTTGAAAAGAAATTGTTTAGAATTGGTATCATTTTTCTTAAATGTTTGGTAGAAACCACTCAGGTAAATAGCTGGAATTTTCTTAGAGAGTTTTATAATATAAATTCAATATTTTTTCATAAATATTGAAGTCTATTTGAATTTTCTATGTCTGCTTATATCAATTTTGTTCATTTATATCTTTTAAAAGGTTTGTTTATTTTCCTGCAAACCCAAACATTGCTGGTTCGATTCCCCAGCCAGGGCACATAACAAGGTTGCAAGCCAGGTCTCCAGCCAGGTCTGTGGCTAGAGGCAGGTGAAAGGCAACCATACATTGATGTTTCTCTCCCTCTCTGCCTCCCTCCCTTCCTCTCTCTCTAAAAATAATAAATAAAATCTTTAATAAAATTAAAAAACAATTTGTTTATTTTATGTAAGTTGTTGCATTTACTAGCAAAGATTTATACATAAAGATTTTATTAATTATTTTTAGAGAGAGGGAAAGAGAGAGAGGCAGAGAGGAAGAGAAACATCAATATATGGTTGCCTTTCACCTTCCTCCAGCTAGGGACCTGGCTGGAGACCTGGCTTGCAACCTGGTTATGTGCCCTGGCTGAGAATTGAACCAATGACCTTTGGGTTCACAGGCTGGTGCCTATCCACTGTGCCACCAGCCAGGGCTGCTTTGTCAATTTTATATTGGTAATTTGCATTTTCTCTCTTCTGTCTTGAAAATTCTATGTGGCATTTATCAATTTTACTTTACTTTTCAAAGAACCAACTTTTAGCCTTATTGGCATTCTTTGTTGTTCATAAAATTTTTATTTCAAATGATTATATCTCATATTTGTTTCTTCCTTTGTTTTGGTTTAATTTGCTTTTTTTCATAGCTTCATAAAGTGATAACTTCATCATTAATTTTAAATCTTTCTTCTTTTCTAATATAAATCTTAAGGTTATAAGCACTTCTCTAAGTACTGCTTTAGAGGCACTTCACAAGTTTTTATATGTTCTGTTGTCATTCAAATTAGTTCAGGATATTTTCTAATTTTCTATACAATTTTATATCTTTTGTCCACAGGTTGTCTAGAGTGTTGTTTAATTTTCAAATAAGCCCTGGCTGGTGGCACAGTGGATAAGGCACTGACCTGTGAACCCAAAGGTCACTGGTTCAACCCTCCATCCAGGGCACATAACCAGATTGCAAGTCAGGTCTCCAGCCAGGTCCCCAGCTGGAGGCAGGTGAAAAGCAACCATACACTGATGTCTCTCTCTCTCCCTCTCTGTCTCTTTCCCTTCCCCTCTCTCTCTAAGAATAATAAATAAAATCTTTAATAAATAAATAAATCAGGTGGCTTTCAGTAACTTTATATGTTATTAATTTCTAATTTAATTATGTTGTGGTCTGTGGGATTTCTCCCTATTAAAAAAAAATTATTGAGACTAATTAATGGCCCACCATAGGCTCTATATTGGTGAGTTATTGAAGCTCATTTAGTGGGCCACCAGAGAGTCTATACTGGTAAACATTCCAGATGCACTTGAGAATGAGTATTATTTATTTTTTGTCTGTTGTGTCCTATAAAGGTTAACTAGGTCAAATTGTTCATTTATATCCTTCTGTTCTCATATCCTTTCTAAGTTTGTGTCTACTTTTTTTAATCAGTTATTGAAAGAAAATATTGAACTCTCCAAATACAGTTATGGAGTTGTCTATTTCTCTAAGTTCTGTCAGCTTTATCTTTGTGTAATTTGTAGCTCTGTTATTAGGTGCAGACCTATTTAAAATTATTATATCTTCTTAATTAATTGACCTATTTATTATTATAATATGTTCCTCTTTATCCTCATAATGTCCCCCATTGAGATTTCTACATTTTCTGATGTTACTAGAGTTGAACCAGCTTTCTCATTATTGCATGAGTTTTTTCTTTATTTTTTCCTTTCAATCTGCCAGCATTTTGATATGTAAAGTGAATCTCTTGTGAACAGCACATAATTGAGTCTTTATTTTTCCAATCTGACCATCTTGTTTTTAAGTTGAGTATTTATTGCCTTTGTTTATAATGTAATTATTAATATGATTGGGTTTAAATCTACCATCTTGCTATTTGTTTTCTATATGCTCTCACTATTTATTTTTACCCCTTTTCCTCTTCTAGGTTAACATGTTTAGTATTCCATTTTATCTCATCTATGAATTTCTATCTTATTTGTTTCAATGTCTAGAGGTTATTCTGGAGTTTACAGCCCTTTAGCTGATTATAGAAAGTGTTCAAATATGCCACTTTGTAAAGCAAGAGCGTTATATTTCCATTTGTATCTCTCATTCTTTATGCTATAATTGTTATATGCTTTATTTATATACCTGTTACAAATTCCACAATAAATTATTATTGTTTTAAATGGGAACTAATAATTTTAACATTATTGAGGCATAATAGGTATACATATTTAGAAACCTTACCTAATAAGTCACAGAGATTCATTTTCCTATGTTCTTCTAAAGGTTTTATAGCTATAGGTCTGACATTTAAGTTTATGGTCCATTTGGAGTTTTTTAATATGCCATGAGATATAGATTGAAATTTTTTCTTATTTTTGGCATATGGCTATCCAATTATTTCAAAAATATTTGTTGACAAGACTGTTCTTACTCCACTGAATTACATTTGCATTTTGCCAAAATCAATCAACTATGTATATATGGGTCTATTTCTAGACTCTTTTCTATCTCATTGATCTATCTATTTAGCTTTACACTAGTACCACAATATCTTAGCTACTGTAGCTTTATAATAAATCTTAAAGTCTAGTACTATAAGGCTTTTAACTTTACTTTTATCTTTTTAATATTATTTGGCTATCCAGGTACTTTGCATTTCCAAATAAATTTTAAAATTAATTTTTATAAAATACATGCTGGAATTTCGATTTGGATAGCTTTGAATATATAAATCAATTTGGGGAGAATTGACATCTTAAAACACTGAATTTTCCAATCCATGAACATATCATATCTCTCCATTTATTTAGCATTTTCACTTCTCTCAGTATGTTGCATAGTTTTCAGTGCACAGGTCTTGCACATTATTAGGTTTATATCTAAATATTTTCTTATTTTATATCTTTGTAAACAGTATTGCTTTTCCTATTTACGATTGCTTATTGTTAGTATAAAGAAATACAATTGATTTGTTAATTTTGCTTCTCATGTGTTTTTTGTGAATGCCATAAGATTTTTTCACATAGATAATTATGTAACTGTGAATAAAGGCAGTTTTATTTCTCCCTTTATAATCTGTATGCCTTTATATTAATCTTTTCTGTACCATATTGCATGTCTAGAATCTACAGTACAATGTTGAATAGAAGTGATGAGAGTAGACATCCTTGTCTTGTTCTTTATCTTAGATGAAAAGTATTCCACATTTCTCAGTTAAATACATTATCAGCTCTAGTTGTTGCTCAAATTGAGAAAGTTGTCTTCTAGTCCCACTTAGATGACTGAAAGTCTTTATGGGGAATAAATGTTAAATTTTGTCAGATACTTTTTCTACATCTACTGAGATTGTAATACAGATTTTCTTTTCTGTTTCAGTCTGTTGTGGAGAATTGCACTATTGATTTTCAAAGGTTGCATCAACCATGCATTCTAGTGATAAACCTCACTTGGTTATGATATACTCTTTTTTGTATATATGATTGGATTAAATTTTATATAATTTTGTTAAGAAATTCTTTAACTGTGTAATTTTTAAAATAATGTTTATGCTTTGTTTTGGCACCAAAGTCTAGCCTCATAGAATGAATTAGGAATTGTTCCCTTTTTCTCAATTTTGTTAAAGATTTTATGTAGAATTGCTATCCCTTAAATTATTCATCAGTGAAGCAATTTGGACCTGAATTTTGTATGTGGATGTGGAAAGTTTTTAACCTCAAATTTCATTTATTTAATAAATACAGTGAGTTTAGACTATTTCCTCTTGAATAAAATTTGTTAGTATGCATCTGTCATGAAATTGGTCCTTTTCATCTAAGTTGTCAAATTTCTTAGCATAAAGCTGTTTATATTATTCCTTCATTATCTTTTTAATACCTGTAGAATCTTTATTGATGTTACTTTTTTGTTTGTTTGTTTCTGATACTGGTAATTTGTGCTTCCAAAGAGCTAAGTTTTGGTTTCATTAATTTTTCTCTATTATTTTTCTGTTTTCAATTTCATTGATTTCTTCTCTGAACTTTATTAGTTCATTTGTTCTCTATGCCTTAGATTTCATTTGCTCTTTTTTCCCTCTAGTTTCTTAATGTATAAACTGAAGTCACTAATTAAGACTATTATTTTCTCTTTATAAGTATTTAGTGCTATAAATGCCCCACTAATAATGATTGAATACTATCCCACAAATTATAGTATTTACAGTTTTATTTTATTATACAGTTTTATTTTTATTCAGTTCAAAATACTCTCTAATTTTCCTTTTTATTTATTCTTTAACCCATGAATTATTAAGATGTATGAAGGCAAATAAGCATATAAAAGCTGCATATACCCCTATAAAGACTTTTATTCAAATGTTCATAGAAGTTTTATTTGTAATAGCAAAGGGCAAGAAAAAAAACTAAACCTGCATCAATAAGCAAATGGATTTCAGAAAAACACAAAAGCTGTGGTTTAACCATATAAGGCACAATGCTCAACAATAAAAAGGAATGATTATTGATTGATATATGCAACAATATGAATGAGTCTCAAAATAATTATGCTGCCCGAAAATGGCAAACAGAAAGGGTACAGGCTATATAGTTCCACTAATACAAAATTTTGAAAACGCAAATTACTCTGGAGTGGCACAAAGCACATGAAAGTGAAAGAAAACAAGGAGGGGTTAAAGGGAGGGATTTCAAAGAGGAAACTTTTGAGAAAAATGGACTTTATCATTATTTTGACTGTGATGATGAATTAACAGGTGTAGATGTGAGTCAAAACCTATCCAACTTTACACATTAAGAATGTGTAGTTTATTGCATGTGAATCATACCTAAACATAGTCCCTAAAGAAAAAAAAAAAATGCACAGGAGAGGTAGTTTAGAAACAGAAAGGATATCTCAGCTGCAGAGGTCTCCATGAGGAGCAAAAGATCCCAGCCCCATAACAGGCATTCCAGTTCTGAAGTCTTTTAACTCAGTTGCTGCATCTACTTGCTCCTCTCCTAATCAATTTGTTTCACTGCCATGAGAGTGTGTGTGAGTGTGTGTACCATTAAAACTCCCCCGGAGAAGATCACAGTTGATATTCGTGAAGGAGCCTGGATAGCTCAGAGGTCATTTTTATCCAATGTGTGTGTGAGTGGCCTTGTTAGACTAGTGCATCCAGTGTCTTCTTTCATCTCTTATGGCCAGGGAATCAAGGTGCCATGGCAAAAAGCAAAGGAGCTTATGTGATAGGAAATGTCTTTCACTACTTCTCTTGGGGAGACGACTGTGACTGAGGGGTTTTCTTAGGCTTTTCCTCCTCACTGGTACAAGTAAGGAGGCCACATGTTTCTGTTCACATGGGCCTTCAGGAGTTCAGGCAATCCTCCCATGTGCCAGGTCCCTGGAATGGGATTAGAAGCTCCTCCCAGTCCTCCTCTTTAGAGGCAGGGGCACACAAGACAGTGAACACTTCAGGTCTTTCTGTTGAAAAAGAACAGCAGGCAGAGACTGACACTTTGCTGAGTTACCTTCAAAGAATAAATGGTTCTCAGGCACAAAATATTACATAAATAGAAACTGTTAATACATTCTCCCTATGGTCAACTCCTGGATTGCAGGAAAGGTTAAGAATTACAATATATGGCTCTGGCTGGTGTGGCTCAGTGGATTGAGCACTAGCCTGTGAACCCAAATATTAATGATTTGATTCTCAGTCAGGGCACATACCCAGGTTGCAGGCTAGGTCTCCCGCCAGATTTCCAGCCAGGTCCCCAGCTGGAGGCAGGTGAAAGGCAACCATACATTGATGTTTCTCTCTCTCTTTCTTCCTTCCTCCCTTCCTGTCTCTGAAAATAATGAATAAAATCTTTTTGTAAATGTTTTTTAAAAGAATACAATATATCTACAGAGTTTACTTCTTAAACAAATGCATGTTTTCAATTTTATTTGAAAACATAGATTATGTTCTGTTGATGGCAAAGGTCCCATGCAGAAAGAAGAGACCAGGCAGAGCCTCTTTTTGGTTAAATAGCAACCCCTCCATCTCAGCTATTTTCTTCAATGTCCAGGTTGTGTGTTTGTTTTAGTTCTTTGAGTTGCTGCTTCTGCCAAGAAACTCCTTGATACCTCTTTGTCCTGCTTGTTCTATTGGCCATTTCTAAGAGTCCATCATAGAAGAGAGGAGTGGAAGCTTGAATGTTTATTCTTGTCCTTCTGAAATGTGATGCTCATGTGTAAAAGTACAAATACAGGAGATGGATGATCTAACCTAAAACTGTTCTCTGACACAAAAGCAATGGACCTGCAGCTTTTCAGTAAAGCCTGTCCTTCTTTTATCATCTCCTTTCTTTATTTCAAAGTTTCTTTTTCAATAATGATTTCAGGCCAGTAATGTGATATAGAATGTATATTACAAAGTGAGATGGGAAAGAGAGAATTGAGAAATGTGAATAATTATAAATCCAATAAACACCTGGCCTGAAAACATAGACTTAATTGGTTTGCACTGTAGTTAAGTAACTATCTAAGTCTATTCAGGCTGCTATAACAAAAGAGTATACACTCCACAGCCTATAGACAACAGAAATTTATTTCTCACAATACAGGAGGCTGAAGTCTGAGATCAGGGTTTCAGCATGATTAGGTGAGGGCGCTCTTCTGGGTCACAGACATCCTGTGCCCTCACATGGAAAAGGACAAGGAAACTCTCTCAGGAATCTTGTATAAGGCCACTAATCCTATTCATGAGGACTTTGCCCTTAAGACCTAATCACCTCTTAAAGCCCCCACCTCCTAACACCATCATCTTGGATGTTAAACTTTCTTTTCTTTATTTTTATATTTTTTATTTAATTTATTGTTATTGTATTACATTTATCCCATTTTCCCCCCATTTCTCTCCCCTGTCCCACTTTCCCTATCCCCTCTCCCACAGTCATCTATGCTAGCTCCTTGGCTAAACTGTTCCCCTTCTTTTTCTTTTTCTCCCCTTCCTCCTTCCCCTCTGCACACCAAAAGTCTGTTCCTTATTCCTATGCCTCTGATTCTATTTTGCTCATTTGTTTGTTTTGTTCATTAGTCTCCTGTATTAGGTAAGATCATATGGCGTTTGTCTTTTACTGACTGGCTTATTTCACTGAGTGTAATACTATCCAGTTCCATCCATGCTGTTACAAATGGTAGGAGTTCCTTCTTTCTTTCTGCTGTGTAAATGTCTCAAAGCTTTTTGATCCATTCATCCACTGATGGGCACTTAGGCTGTTTCCAGCAGTTGGCTATTATAAATAGTGCTGCTATGAACATAGGGGTACATAGGTCCTTCTGATTTGGTATTTCAGAGTTCTTAGGGTATAATCCTAGCAGTGGATCAAAAGGCAGTTCCAATTTTAGTCTTTTGAGGACATTCCATACTGTTTTCCATTGTGGCTGCACCAGTCTGCATTCCTACCAACAATGCACCAGGGTTCATTTTTCTCCACATCCTCAACAGACAAGGGTGTCCACTCTCTTCACTTCTATTCAACAGTATTTTGGAAGTTCTAGCCATAGTGATCAAACAAGAAAAAGGAATCAAAGGCATCCAAACTGGAAAGGAGGAAGTCAAACTGTCATTATTTGCAGATGACATGAGAGTGGCCATACATAACCCAATAGATTCTACAAAAAAACTACTCAACCTAATAGGCAAATTTAGCAAAATAGTTGGATATAAAGTTAAGATCCAGAAATCAAAGGCCTTTTTGTATACCAACAATGAAACATCAGACATAGAAGCTAGAAAACAAATCCCATTCACTATAACAACAAAAATAACAAAGTACTTAGTAATAAACTTAACCAAGGAGGTAAAAGACTTGTACTTGGAAAACAGTAGAACACTGAAGAAAGAAATTAAGAAGATACAAATAAATGGAAGCATATATCATGTTCATAAATAGGAAGAATTAATTAACATCATTAAAATGTCCATACCACCCAAAGCAATCTATAGATTCAATGCAATTCCAATTAAAAGACCAACGACATATTTCACAGATCTAGAAAAAATATTTCAAAAATGTATATAGAGCCAAAAATGGCCATGAATAGCCACAGCAATCTTGAGAAAGAAGAATAAAGTAGAAGGAATCACAATACCAGATATCAAACTATACTATAAGGCCATGGCAATCAAAACAGTCTGGTACTGGCATAAGAATAGACATATAGATCAATGAAACAGAACGAAGAACCCAGAAACAAACCCAGGACTCTATGGTCAATTAATATTTGACAAAGGAGGAAAGAACATAAAATTGAATGAAAACAGCCTTTTCAACAAGTGGTGTTGGGAGAACTGGACAGGGACATGCAAAAAATAAAGCTAGATTACCAACTTACACCATACACCAGAATAAACTCAAGATGGGCAAAGGACTTAAACATAAGCCATGCCACCATAAAAGTCCTAGAGGAAAACATAGGAAGTAAAATTTCAGATATCTCACACAGCAATATTTTCATGGATACTTCTCTAAGGGCAAGGGCAATAAAGGAACAAAGAAACAAATGGGACTACATCGAGCTGAAAAGTTTCTGTTCAGCTAAGAAAAACATCAGCAAAATTAAAAGGATATCAACTGTTTGGGTAAACATATTTGTCAATGATACCTCAGACAAGGGTTTGCGCTCCAAAATATATAAAGAACTTCCATGACTCAACACCAGGGAGACAGACAGCCTAATTAAAAAATGGGCAAAAGACCTGAATAGACACCTCTCTGAGGAGGACATACAAAAGGCCCATAGGCATATGAAAGAACGCTCAATGTCACTAGCCATCAGAGAGATGCAAGTTAAAACCACAATGAGATGCTACCTCACATCTGTCAGAATGGCCATCATTATTTTTACATCTTTATTGTATTTTTCCCATTACCACTTAGTACTCTTATACTCCCTCCCCTTAGCAGTCAGTCACCAAACTGTTGACATATTCATGAGTCCTTTTTCCTTTGTGCTCAATCCCTCTACCCCCTTACCCACCCCCTACCACTGTAACTATCTGTTATCCCATTCTCCATTTATGAGTCTGTCCCCTTTTTCCTTGTTAGTTCAATTTGTTTGTTAAATTCCACATATGAGTGAAATCAGATGGTATTTGTCTTTGTCTGACTGGTTTATTTCCCTTAATATAACATTTTCCATGTCCATCCATACTGTCATAAAGGATAAAGTTTTTCTTTCTTTTTTTCTTTCTTTCTTTTTTTTTTTTTTTTTTTTTTTTTTTTTTTTTTTTTTTTTTTTTTTTTTTTTTTTTTTTTTTTTTTTTTTTTTTTTTTTTTTTTTTTTTTTTTTTTTTTTTTTTTTTTGCAGCCAAATAGCATATTGAGGGTTAAATTTTCAATATATGCATTTTTGGGTGAACATATTCAGATCATAGCAGTAATAGTCACTGAAAACTATGGTACCTTAATGTATACACACACACACACCAAAAATCAAAGCTGGCAAAATGCATAGAATTTAAAATCATCTGACTGAAACCATGAGGCCATGTCTTGACCTTGTCATTTACCACTTACCAGCAAGTCTTTTCAAACTCCAAATTGCAATTTATTCATGACACCTAACCTACTCATTTCCCAAGGGTAGCGTGAAAATGACATTATATAGAAGAAATGGTTACTGTATTCTATCATGCTTTTTTACTAATGTAATACTCTGTAGAATAACAAAGGTCTCCTAATGAAGTTTTTCTTGTTTTTTTTTTTTTTTTAAAGATTTTATTTATTATTTTTTGAGAGAGGGCAATGGAGAGAGGCAGAGAGGGACAGAAACATCAGTGTATGGTTGCCTTTCATCTGCCTCCAGCCAGGGACCTGGCTGGGGACCTGGCTTGCAACCTGGTTATGTGCCCTGGCTGAGAATCAAACCATCAACCTTTGGGTTTGCAAGCCAGTGCCTTATCCACTGTGCCACCAGCCAGGGCTGAAGAAGTTTTTTTTTTTAATTTATTAATTCAATAATTATTTATTAAGAATCTACTATATGCCAGACTTTCCTACTTTTACTTTATAATTGTCTTTTTTTGTCTTCCAGATCCTGGAGAGATTTCCTATTTGGAAATGAGGATTTTGTTGCTTCTACATCCTCCATGTAACTTCTATATATAAACTTTTACATAACAAAGAGGTATGTATACATTACATACACAGAGAGAGAAAAATAGATCATATTAATGTTATTCAGAAAAGTGCCAATCGAACCAAAATTAAAAATTTAATTTTGTAAGAGTAAGAATGGTTTACCCCAAAATACACCATCCTACAGTATTTTAGAAAAAGAAATTTCAGATAGTTGTGCCTAGGTCAACCTTCATTATCATCTCATCAAAGTTTCCATACATTGTAATACATCACCTCATGCTTTAAATTTCTTCCCAATCTTCCATTATAGTTTAAGGATCTTGGTCCTCCAAACACCTTATCATGTTATTAACATCAATTTTCTCCATCACTAGACTGTCTGTGGTACTAAATTAGTATCTAAGCTCAAGAAGACAAAAACCCAAAAAAGGCCAGTACCAGAACTTATGCTCAGAGTTTCTACTCTGCTTCACCTTTGGCTTTAATTTATTTTAATAGTTTAAGAAATTGTGGATGCCTTGTTGAAATTGCTTCACAAATAAAAAAATTCCCTCCAAAATTAGATGATTTAAGCTCCACATTTTTCCTCCTGCATAATTTAGAGTTTGAATAGATAGAAAACTTAATTTTAATTTAAGACAAAATAATCACTGCTTATCTTGGCAAGTTCATTAGATGACTTCAAGTGAAATTTTTCAATAAAATGTATACTATAAAAATTTTGTGGCTCTTTTATGTACTTCATTAAAATGTCTCAAGAATGGCTTCTTTCCTTTGAAAGTGCTTTAGAGCACCTATTGTTTATATCCTTTTCTTTGCAAGTTAGAAAAACAATAAAGGAATAAAACAAATGGAATTGCCAAAACAGATCCCTAAAGTATATAGAGTTGATTTTTCAGACCTGTGAAGGGTAGCATCAGTTGTCACAAGTTTGCTTTACAATGACAGAGTTGAAACCGCATCTTCTACTCTCTTCCAGGAGCTCTGGAAAAGCCATTAATTCATCTACCATGCTGTATGGACACATGGCCACAATCGCTCCAGCACCTAGCCCTCTCTTCTTTGTACTGTCTCATCCCTACTGCTATTGGAGCTCTACCCTTACTAGGATGTATCTGAACCACACAAAGGAGCAGCTTCACAGACAGCCCTAAATCTGATGGCTTGAGTAAGTGAATTGTTCTCCACTTCAGCTAAGCTATGGCTATGTTTGAATGGAAAATTCACCAGTAACGATGAAAGGATGTTTTGCTTCTCCAGCATCTGAGATGTTTTTATATACCTCTAAGAGTAGCAAGAAAGGCTGCCTGAGTGAAACAAGAGAAAGGGCTCCTGTTTACAGCCCTGTAGTGTGATTGTTATGGGAATAATCTGGTCAATGCTATTGCTGACCTTGTCCATGCTAACTCAACTCCGGGCACAACTTGGTCCATCCAATACTAACCATCCCCACAATCACCAGCCTTTTTGGAAACTTGCCTTCTCTCATAGCAAAATGCAACTATGTGTCCATTTCTCTAAAATAGAGCATAGAGACATGGCCCCTGACCCATAACCTTCTTTCTCCATTTTGGTCAAAGCCAGTGTTCTCAGTTGTTTATAAAACAGTCACCACTGTGTCCTCTTTTTATACAAATGGAGAGAAAGGGAGGGTAGTCATGGTTAGATAAGAGTGGCTGAACAGAGCCAGTTGTTTGTCAGCTCTGGACAAACTATGTAGGAGGAAGAAGAGAAGGCAAGAAGTGTATAGAATTTTGCTAAGTCTGGATTCTTTGTTATTAGTTAAAATAAATAACCCTGGGGAAAAGGCTCAATATTCTGACTCTTGATTAAGGTGACTTCTGATGGATTACATAAACAGAATAAGAAAATGGGTAATTATATTACAGAAGTATTCTAAAGAATCAGTGGTTTGAAACCTGATGCTTCCTTATTAAGTCACTAGAGATAATATTCCATATTCTTTAAACCCTAGAGTTTGTTCATGGTATTAAGCTTTGAACTTATCACTTTGGCAAAAGAAAACTATGCCAACATACTTTATACAAGACAACATCGGTTAGACTATTTCTTTTCTGCATCGCTTGAGCAGATCCTTCTCTAAGTCTGACCACCCTGACCTGGCCTTCCATTATTTATACTAAAGGACACTAAGAAATACTAAAACTATTTTCTATCATTGTAACCATGATTCGATTTTCATAATGAGTTTGAAGAAATATGACTCTGATTTGAGTTAAAAAGATGAAAATCTTTTCTAAATGCTTAAAATTCCTTGAATTATGAATCTTGGTCTCAAGAATTAATTGTTTTGGAGCATTCTTAAAATTCTTCATTTGCAGCATACTTTGCATCTCATGCTTTCTTTAAGGGCTTATCACAAGTTATACCACTACCTCAGAGTGACTTTGATCCCAGAGGACAAAATTACTCACAGTGGCTGGAAATAAAGGTACTTGATATCCACCTTCTGGCCCATGAGACCACCCAAATTCCTGGAAAGTCCTCCAAATATAAAGAACTGAGCCATAATTGTTTCCTAGGAAAGATATGTTTCATGTGAAATCTTCAAAATGCTGACTGTTACACTGGATTTATAGTCAATAGCATTTTCTGGAAAACAGCAAATTTTTTAAAAATCTTTAAAGCAAAGTCTATTCATTTTTTCCCCAATATACATTCCCTCCTTTATCCTCTGTACGAGAACAGAGCCCTGAATCATTGGGTGTGGCCATTTGCCCAAATGTAACACTACATTTCTAATGGTCTCTTAGAGGTAGAAATGACCAAAGAGATATGAGTGAAAGTCACTGAATATGAATTCTTGAAAAGGGGATTGACTCCAATGGGAGGATAAAAAGGCTACAGCTATTGTAAGCATCTTGCAAGCACAAGGTTACTCTGAAGGTGGAAGCCATTTACTAAAGGTAGTAGAGCAGAAGGACAGAAGAACAATGGTCCTTGATAATCATGGAGCCACCACACTATCCTCAATAGCCTACTCCTAGACTTATCTTTCAAGGAAAAAATAATACATGTCTTTCTTATTTAAATAACTATTACTGTGAGTCCTTCTTACCAGTAACCAGACCTAACAGTGTCTCCTTATTCCCTTCACAGTTGTGCTTGACAGATATTATGAATGAGATGTTAAATTAAATTATTAAAATTTAACTTACATGATTCCAACTGTGGGGAAACAGAATCCTAAAATTACTAGGAATGGCCACTTCAATGAAAAGGAATCTCAGGAGTACAAGAGAGGCACAGTAAGGAATAATTTAGGGCCCAAATAACAGAATCAGAAATGACAGAGGAGATCACAACTGATACTTCAGAAATACAAAGGATTGTAAGAAGTTACTACAAATAACTATATGACAAGAAACATGACAACCTAGGTGAAATGGACACATTTCTGGAAATGTGCAATCTACCAAAACTGAATCCAGAAGAAGCAGAAAGCCTGAATAGACCAATAACAACTAGTGAAGTTGAAGAAGTAATCAAAAATCTCCCGAAGTATAAGAGCCCAAGTCAGATGGCTACACAGGTGAATTCTACCAAACATTTAGAGAAGAACTAACTCCTATCATTCTCAACCTATTCCAAACAATCCAAGAAGAGGGAAGACTCCCATACTCTTTTTGTGAGGCCAATATTATTCTATTCTAATCCCAAAACCAGGTCAAGACACAACTAAGAAAGAAAATTATAGGCCAATATCTCTGATGAACATAGATGCAGAGATTCTCAACAAAATATTGGCCAAGTGGATCCAGCAATACATTAAAAAGATCATGCACCACAATCAAGTGGGTTTCATCCCAGAGATGCAAGGATAGTACAACATTTGCAAATCAATAAATGTAATACGCTGCATCAACAAAATGAAAGACAAAAATCATATGATCATATCAATAGATGCTGAAAAAGCATTTGATAACCATTTATCAAAAAAGCAACCATTTGTGATAAAAACACTTAGCAAAATGGGAATAGAGAGAGCATACTTCAACATAATAAAGACCATATATGAGAAACCTGAAGCCAACATTACACTTAATGGACAAAAACTAAAAGCTTTCCCCCTAAGATCAGGAACAAGACAAGGCTGTCCACTTTCTCCACTTCTGCTCAACATCATCTTGGAAGTTCTAGCCATAGCTATCAGACAAGAAAAAGGAATCGAAGGTATCCAAATTGGAAAGGATGAAGTCAAACTGTCATTATTTGCAGATGACATGAGAGTACATCCAAAACCTGATAGACTCCACCAAAAACTTACTCGACCTCATAAGCAAATTTAGCAAAATAGCTGGGTATAAAGTCAATATTCAGAAATCAAAAGCATTTTTGTATACCAATAATGAAACATCAGAGATAGAAGCTAGAAAACAAATCCCATTTACCATAGCAACAAGAAAAATATAATACATAGAAATTAACTTAACCAAGGAGGTAAAAGACCTGTACTCAGAAAACTACAGAACATTGAAGAAAGAAAATAAGGAAGCTACAAATAAATGGAAGCATATACCATGTTCCTGGATGGGAAGAATTAACATCATTAAAATGTCCATACTTCCCAAAGTAATCTATAGATTCAATGCAATCCCAATTAAAATACCAATGACAGACTTCACAGAAATAGAAAAAAATACTTCAAAAATTTATATGGAGCCAAAAACACCCATGAATAGCCACAGCAATCTTGAGAAAGAAGAACAAGGTAGGAGGAATCACAATACTGGATATCAAACTATAGTATAAAGTTACTGTCATCAAAACTGTCTGGTACTGGCATAAGAATAGACATATAGATCAATGGAACAGAAGAAAGCCCTGAAATAAACCAAGGACTCTATGGTCAATTAATATTTGACAAAGGGGGAAGGAACATCAAATGGAGTAAAAACAGTCTCTTCAACAAGTGGTGTTGGGAGAACTGGACAGCAACATGCAACAACAAAAAACTAGACCACCAACTTACACCATACACCAGAATAAACTCAAGATGGATAAAAGACTTAAACATAAACAATGCCACCATTGGAGAAAAATATAGGCAGTAAAATTGTAGATATCCTATGCAGAAATATGTTTACTGATACTTCTTCAAGGAAATAACAAATAAACAAATGGGACTATATCAAATTGAAAAGTTTCTGTTCAGATAAAAAACATATCAGCAAAATTAAAAGGGATACAAATGTATGGGAAAACATAATTGCCAATGATACCTCAGACAAGGGTCTGATCTCCAAAATATATAAAGAACTTATGAGACTCAACACCAGGGAGACAGACAGTCCAATTAAAAAATGGACAAAAGACTTGAACAGACAACTCTCTAAGGAAGACATACAAGGGCTCAAAGGCACATGAAAGAACGCTGAACATCACTAGCCACCAGAGAGATGCAAATTAAAACCACAATCAGATACCACTTTATACCTGTCAGAATGGCAGTCATCAACAAATCAACACACAACAAGTGTTGGCAAGGATGTGTGGAAAAGGGAACCCTGGTGCACTGTTGGTGGGAAGGCAGGCTAGTGTATCCACTATGGAAAACAGTATGGAGTTTCTTTAAAAAACTAAAAATGGAACTGCCTTTTGATCCAGCAATTTCACTACTAGGATTATACCCAAAGAACCCTGAAACACCAATTCAGAAGAACCTATGTACTCCTTTGTTCATAGGAGCACTATTTATAATAGCCAAGTGCTGGAAACAGCCTAAGTGCCCATCACTGGATGATTGGATCAAAAAACTTTGGTACATTTACACAATGGAACACTACACAGCAGAAAGAAAGAAAGAACTTTGCAACAATATGGAGGAACTGGAGAGTATTATGTTCGGTGAAATAAGCTAGTCAGTGAAATACAAATACCATATGATCTCACCCATTACAGGACACTAATGAACAAAACAAACAAACAAGCAAAACAGAACCAGATACATGAATACAATGAATAGACTTTATAGACCTTCAGTGAGCTGAAGGGAGGGGACGGGGGGGGGGGGGAGGAGGCAAAGAAGAGGAGCAGTTTAGTCAAGGAACTAGCATGGAAGTACCATGGACATGGACAACACGGACTGACTTGGGGTGGGGCGCCAAGGGGACAGAGGGGAGGAAAAAGGGGCTGGTTGTAATACAACAAGAATAAAATTAAATTTAAGAACACATATTAAAAATAATAATAGTAATAAAACTAGGACCACCTTTGGGACTGAGCCAAGAAGGTCATGGTGTCTGTGTTCCACAGACACATGCCTTCTCCCAGTTAGCAAATGGTTATCGAGTGCAAACACATGCCAGACCCTGTTGTGTAATGCTGGAGATTTAGCAATGATCTGATATAAACAGGTAAAAATTCTTGGCCATGTATTGTTTACAATTCACTGATGAAACAAATAGGACCTGAAAATCCAGTTATCAGAGAGAGTAAGCCATTCCATGTCTGCAATTTATTCAGGTTTGCTGAGCTATATTTCCTAATTCCTTTCCCAGTATCTCCCAAAGTATGTTTTGCCAAGTGATAAAATATGCTATAATAATAAACAGGGCTCAATGATCAAATACATTGGGGAAATAAAAAGGAATCAAGAGTAAACAGGTGATTGTCAAAGTTAAGATTTCTCATAGGTTTTAATATATTTAATATATTCCAATATTTGCATTGAAAATCTCCAAGAAGGGAACAGAATAGGCCATGTGTACAAACTTACATAACTACAGAGTCTTTTTTTATTTTGCATCTTGCTAAACTTGAATATGCAGGGACACTCTTGGAAATGCTTCCTTGCTCTTTAACAAAATTGATTTTAGTCTCTTTAAAATAACTGCTGGAGAAAGTGAGGATGTGGCCTATAGAACAGCAGTGAAGTTTTGGATTCAGGTCCAAGAATACTCCTTGATCTCTGGGTGAAAACAGTGGGAGGATGAAGCAGTGTATATAAAATGCTATGTTCTAGGAGACCCTAGGAAGTTTTTACATGAGAGAATTAGGTTAAGGAGAGAGAGAACAGAAAAAAGAACACTGTGGTTGAGCTGAAGAGGAAGGTACCCAACAATAGAGAAATATATAAAATGTGGGTAATAAACCAACTTATATTTTATTAATGGGCCCTATTCACAGAAAAATATTAACTAAGGATTATATACAAAAGAAACTTTTTCTCTCTTACTGGGAAGATAAAATGTGTAATTCATATGCTTTTCAAATTACCAATGGGGAACACCACATTGCAAGCAATAATTTTAATACTTTTCTTCAGAAAACCTTTTATTACAACCATGAAAAAAGTATTTCAAATAGCTCTAATTTTAACCTGACCTGTCCATACCCTTACGGAGTGCTGGTGGTAGGTGAAAACTATGAGTACCACATTGCACATGCACATGGAAAGATAAAGCAGAAGGAAACTAATAATCTCTACAGGTAGAGGAAAAAGGACATAGATAATTGACAGGTCACAGAAATACTTGAAAGGGATAATAAGAAGCCTTGAGCACAGAAGGCACCAAACGGGAAAATATTTTTTGAAAGATGTGAATCCTACCTCCTTCCTCCAGAGGCCAAAGTCAGATGAAGGGAACGGCGTGTGAACTCTGAGCTGTCCTCCATCTTTCAAGAGCCCTGACTTGAAATATCAAAGTTCACGGAAATTTTTCCTTCCATTTTTTCTGTGTCAGTAGATGATGAACTACCACATTATTTTTGACAGTCTGTTCAAAATGGGCACAGTGTGCAAACCACCAGGCATATGAGATTAGATGGCTTATTTTCTGAAACTCAAAAAGTATCTTTACTGGGTGCAATGAAAAATAATCAGCCTTGAAATACATAAGCAAAATAATTTCTGGTTGACAAATCTCCACAGACCACCCCTCTCAGCATTATAGGCTTTCATCCAATTCAATGTGTATGATTAGGCATGCAAATCCTGAGTCTATACTGATAAAACTAGATTTTAAAAATTATTGTGGAGCAACTTTTATGATTTCAAAATTATGTTGGTTTTTACACAAGATAAAGTAAGAGAGTAAATGGCATAGTCCTGCTCTCAGGAGTTGATCATTTTGAGGAGGTACTGTTATACATGAAAAACAAACAGATTTGTACTGCATGAGGCTCTGAGCGGGAGGAGGTCCCAATCCAAGTTTGGAGCAATGGAGAAAAGGCCAGCCTCACAAAAGGGAAGAATCAGCTTCCACATGTGGCTCTGGAATGCACCTCAGTGAGACCAACCAGGACATAGAGTAGAAGTGATGGAGCCTTTCCAAGAGCCAATGCTCTTGGAAACCAGGAAGAGGGAGATAGAGATATCACCCAAAGCCAAGGGGAGGGAGGCATTTCTGGGCAGCTTGAGATGCTCCTTCAGGTGAAATGGAGCACTCATGTCTATTGTCCTTCATCCACCCACTCTGCTATTCCGAAAATGTTTTGAAGATTTCCCTACTCATAACAAAGCATTATAATCACTTTATTTATGTATCTTTTCCCTTACAGACAATAAACCCCTTCAGGTCAAGGGTCAGGTCATATTCAACTTTGGAGCATACAGCGTAACAGTAGAGTCTAACCTACTGTAGTCTTTTTACTGACCACAGGGATAATGACAGCCACAGAGGGGCCACTCAGCAGCCTGAGTGGAAAGGTCACAGAAGTAAAAGTCTGGCAGCATCTAGGAATCAGATCACAGGTGACCCTAAAATGTACAGACTAACCCAGGTTCCATTTTATTTTTATTCTCATTTTTCTCCTAAAATTGATGTTTCTGTTCAATTTCCTCCTTTAAAGAATAAAGGAAATGGTTTAACAATGCAGCCTTCATTGGATACCAGCCAGAATTCTTCTAACAAATACATTAAAGTCTTGGCCCAAAAAGACTAGCAGAAGTATCTGGAGTTAGTGAATAGGTCACTAATTGCTTCCAATTCTTGCCAGAATAGAAAAGAGAAAGTGACACATTTGTTATCTGGCCATAAAGTCTTTTTTTTTTTTTTTTTTTTAGATTTCTTTCTATCTTTCTTTCTTTCTTTCCTTTTTTAAATTTTATTGTTGTTGTATTACATCCATCCCCTTTTTGCTCTCCTCTGTCCCCCTCCCCACTCACCCATTCCCCCCAAAGTCAATCCCACCTGTTGTCCATGTCCATGGTTCCTTTATACTAGGTTCATGTGTAGGCTGCTCCCCTTCCTTGCCTCTGCCTCCAACCTCCCCACAACCCCTTTCTCCCTGACCACTGAAGGCCTATTCACTGTATTCATATATTTGGTTCTGTTTTGCTTATTGTTAGCTTTGTTCATTATTGTCCTGTAAGGGATGAGATCATATGATATTTGTCCTTCACTGACTGGCTTATTTCACTAAGCATAATACTCTCAAGTTCCATCCATATTGTTGCAAAGGGTACAAGTTCCTTCTTTTTTTCTGCTATATAGAATTCCATTGTGTAAATGTACCAAAATTTTTTGATTCAATCATCCAGTGATGGGCACTTACGCAGTTTCTAGTACTTGGCTATTATAAATAGTGCTGCTATGAACATAGGTGTACATAGGTTCTTATGAATTGGTGTTTCAGAGTTCTTTGGGTATAGTCCACGTAGTGGAATCACTGGATCAAAAGGCAATTCCATTTTTAGTTTTTTAAGGAAGCCCCATACTGTTTTCCACCGTGGCTGCACTAGCCTACATTCCCACCAACAGTGTATGAGGGTTCCCTTTGCCTCGCATCCTCGCCAACACTTGTTTGTTGATTTGCTGATGATTGCCATTCTGACAGGTGTGAGGTGGTATCTTAATGCAGTTTTAATTTGCATCTCTCTGATGACTAGTGATGTTGAGCATTCTTTCATATGCCTCTGGGCCCATTGTATATCTTCCACTGTGAGTTGTCTGCTCAGGTCCTTTGCCCATTTTTTTTTTTTTTAATTTTATTGTTGTTGTATTACATCCATCCCTTTTTTGCTCCCCTCTGTCCCCTCCCCACCCACCCTTTCCCCCCAAAGTCAATCCCACCTGTTGTCCATGTCCATGGTTCCTTTATACTAGGTTCTTGTCTAAGCTGCTCCACTTCTTTGCCTCTGCCTCCCCCCTCCCCCCAACCCCTTTCCCCGTGACCACTGCAGGCCTATTCCTTGTATTCATACACTTGGTTCTGTTTTGTTTGTTGTTAGTTTTGCTCATTATTGTCCCGTAATGGGTGGGATCGTATGATACCTGTCCTTCACTGACTGGCTTATTTCACTAAGCATAATACTCTCCAGTTCCATCCATGTTGTTGCAAAGGGTACAAGTTCCTTCTTTCTTTCTGCCATATAGAATGCCATTGTGTAAATGTACCAAAGTTTTTTGATCCAATCATCCAC
>PVIW01007940.1:0-66581 GCA_004026585.1 Noctilio leporinus | reverse complement strand
CTCCCCCCAACCCCTTTCCCCCTGACCACTGAAGGCCTATTCCTTGTATTCATATACTTGGTTCTGTTTTGCTTGTTGTTAGTTTTGCTCATTATTGTCCCGTAATGGGTGAGATCATATGATATTTGTCCTTCACTGACTGGCTTATTTCACTAAGCATAATACTCTCCAGTTCCATCCATGTTGTTGCAAAGGGTACGAGTTCTTTCTTTCTTTCTGCCATATAGAATTCCATTGTGTAAATGTACCAAAGTTTTTCGATCCAATCATCCACTGATGGGTACTTAGGCTGTTTCCAGCACTTGGCTATTGTAAATAGTGCCGCTATGAACATAGGGGTACATAGGTTCTTATGAATTGGTGTTTCAGGATCCTTTGGGTATAGTCTTAGTAGTGGAATTGCTGGCTCAAAAGGCAGTTCCATTTTTAGTTTTTTAAGGAAACCCTATACTGTTTTACACCGTGGCCGCACCAGCCTACATTCCCACCAACAGTGCACAAGGGTTCCCTTTGCCCCACATCCTTGCCAACACTTGTTTGTTGATTTGTTGATGATTGCCATTCTGACAGGTGTGAGGTGGTATCTTATTGTAGTTTTAATTTGCATCTCTCTGATGACTAGTGATGTTGAGCATTCTTTCATATACCTCTGGGCCCTTTGTATATCTTCCTCAGTGAGTTGTCTGTTCAGGTCCTTTGCCCATTTTTCAATTGGGCTGTCTGTCTCCCTGGTGTTGAGTAGCATTAGTTCTTTATATATTTTGGAGATCAGACCCTTGTCTGAGGTATCATTGGCAATTGTGTTTTCCCACACAGTTGGTTCCCTTTGACTTTTGCTGTTATTTTCTTTAGCTGAACAGAAACTTTCCAATTTGATATAGTCCCATTTGTTGATTTGTTCTTTTATTTCCTTTGCCCTTGGTGAAGTATCAGTAAACATGTTTCTGCATAGGATATCCAAAAGTTTACTGCCTATATTTTTCTCCAGGTATGGTAGCACTGCTTATGTTTAAATCCTTTATCCATCTTGAGTTTATTCTGGTGTATGGTGTAAGTTGGTGGTCTAGTTTTATATTTTTACATGTTGCTGTCCAGTTCTCCCAACACCATTTGTTGAAGAGACTATTTTTACTCCATTTGATGTTCCTTCCCCCTTTGTCAAATATTAGTTGACCACAGAGTCCTGGGTTAATTTCTGGGCTCTCTATTCTGTTCCATTGATCTGTATGTCTATTCTTATGCCAGTACCAGACTGTTTTGATGACAGTAGCGTTGTAGTATTGTTTGAAGTTCTACCTTGTTCTTCTTTCTCAAGATTGTGGTGGCTATTCGTGGGCGTTTTTGGCTCCATATAAATTTTTGAAGTATTTTTTCTATTTCTGTGAAGTCTGTCATTGGTATTTGAATTGGGACTGCATTGAATATGTAGATTGCTTTGTGTAGCATGGACATTTTAATGATGTTAATTCTTCCCATTCATAAACATGGTATATGCTTCCAATGATTTCTTTCTTCATTGTTCTGTAGTTTTCTGAGTACAGGTCTTTTACCTCCTTAGTTAAGTTTATTCCTAGGTACTTTATTTTTCTTGTTGCTATGGTAAATGGGATTTGTTTTTTCGCTTCTATTTCTGTTGTTTCATTATTGGTATACAAAAATGCTTTTGATTTCTGGATATTGACTTTATACCCAGCTATTTAGCTAAATTTGCTTATTAAGTTGAGTAAGTTTTTGGTGGAGCCCATCAGGTTTTGTATGTACACTATCATATCATCTGCAAATAATGACAGTTTGACTTCCTCCTTTCCAATTTGGATCCCTTTGATTCCTTTTTCTTCTCTGATGGCTATAGCTAGAACTTCCAAGACAATGTTGAATAGAAGTGGAGAAAGTGGACAGCCTTGTCTCATTCCTGATCTTAGGGGGAAAGCTTTCAGATTTGTCCATTAAGTATGATGTTGGCTTCAGGTTTCTCATAGATGGCCTTTATGATGTTGAGGTTTGCTCCCTCTATTCCCATTTTGCTGAGGGTTTTTATCATAAATGGTTGCTGCACTCTATCAAATGCTTTTTCAGCATCTATTGATATGATCATATTGTTTTTATCTTTCAATTTGTTGATGTGGTGTATTACATTTATTGATTTACAAATGTTGTACCACCCTTGCATCCCTGGGATGAAGCCCACTTGATCATGGTGTATGATCTTTGTAATATACTGCTGAATCCGATTGGCCAATATTTTGTTGAGAATTTTAGCATCTATGTTCATCAGAGATATTGGCCTGTAGCTTTCTTTCTTAGTTGCGTCTTGCCCTGGTTTTGGGATTAGAATAATATTGGCCTCATAGAAAGAGTTTGGGAACCTTCCGTCTTCCTGTATTTTTTGGTATAGGTTAAGGAGGATAGGAGTTAGTTCTTTAAATGTTTGGTAAAATTCACCTGTGTAGCCATCTGGTCCAGGGCTTTTGTGCTTTGGGAGATTTTGGATTACTTCTTGAATTTCACTAGTTGTTATTGGCCTATTCAGGCTTTCTGCTTCTTCTGGGTTCAGTTTTGGTAGATTATACCTTTCCAGAAATGTGTCCATTTCATCTAGGTTGTCATATTTTTTGTCATATAGTTGTTTGTAGTAATTTCTTACAATCTTTTGTATTTCTGAGGTATCAGCTGTGATTTCTCCTCTGTCAGTTCTGATTCTGTTTATTTGTGTCCTCTCTTTTTCTTGATGAGTTTGGATAAAGGCTTGTCAATTTTGTTTATTTTTTCTAAGAACCAGCTCCTGGTCCTGTTGATTCTTCGAATTGTAGTTTGAATCTCTGAGTTATTTAGTTCTGCTCTTATCTTGATGATTTCCTTCCTTCTACTTGCTCTGGGCTTTGTTTGTTGTTGCTCCTCTAGTTCTTGCAGCCTTGTGGTTAGGTCGTTTTTATAAACTTCTTGGGATCTTTAAATTTCCCCATGAGAACTGCCTTTGCTATATCCCATAGGTTTTGGGCTGTTGTGTGTTCATTGTCATTCGTTTCCAGAAACTTTTTGATTTCATCTTCGATCTCATTGTTAACCCCTTCATTGCTTAAAAGCATGTTATTCAGTCTCCATGAGTTAGAGAATTTTTTATTTTTTCCCTTGAGATTGGTTTCTAGTTTCAAGCCATTGTGATCTGAGAAGATACTTTGTATGATTTCAATTTTCCTGTATTTGTGGAGGCTTGTCTTGTGACATACCATGTGGTCTATCTTAGAGAATGATCCATGTGCATTTGAAAAGAATGTGTATTTTGCTTCTTTGGGGTAAAAGACTCTGTGTACATCAGTTAGGTCCATTTCCTGTAGAATATTGTTCAATGCCATAGCATCTCTGGGGATTTTTTGTTAGGAAGATCTGTCCATTATTGATAGTGGGGTATTAAAATCCCCTACTGTTAGTGTGTTGCTGTCTATGTCTTTCTTAAAGTCTTCCAAGATTTTCCTTATATATTTTGGAGCACCTATGTTGGGTGTGTTTATGTTTATCAGAGTTATTTCTTCTTGATGGGTTGTTCCCTTAAGTATTATGAAATGTCCATCTTTGTCCCTTTTTATGGCCTTCATTGTAAAATCTATTTTATCTGAAATCAGCATTGCTACTCCAGCTTTTTTTTCGTGTCCATTTGCTTGATAAATAGTTTTCCATCCCTTCACTCTCAATCTGTGTCGATCTTTTGTTCTGAGGTGGGTCTCTTGAAGACAGCATATATGTGGGTCATGTTGTCTTATCCATTTGGCTACCCTATGTCTTTTGATTGGTGCATTTAATCCATTTACATTTAAGGTTATTATTGATTGATACTTATTCATGGCCATTTTCTCCTTTTGTGTCTGTATTCCTCTTTGGCTTTCTCTGTTTCTTCATTTTATTTATTTACTCATTTTTAAAGCAGACCTGTTAGCATTTCTTGCAATGCTGGTTTGGTAGAGATGTATTCTTTTAGTCTTTTTTTGTCTGGGAAGCTCCTTATTTCTCCTTCTATCTTGAATGAGAGCCTTGCTGGGTAGAGTATTCTTGGTTGCAGGCCTTTGTTCACCATTACTTGAAATACTTTTTGCCATTCCCTTCTGGCTTGAATTGTTTCTGTTGAATACTCATTTGATAGCCTTATTGGAGCCCCTTTATATGTTATTTGTCATTTCTCTCTTGATGCTTTTAGGATTCTCTCTTTGTCTTTGAGATTAGCCATTTTAATAATAATGTGCCTTGGTGTTGGTCTGTTTGGGTTGATCCTCATTGGGACCCTCTGTGCTTCCTGAACTGGATTCATGTTTTCACTCATCATGTTAGGGAAATTTTCTATCATGGCTTTTTTGAACAGGTTTTCCATTCCTTGTTTCTCTTCTCCTTCTGGTATCCCTATGATACGGATGTTGTTACGTTTCATGTTGTCCTGCAGCTCTCTTAACCCCTCTTCAGTCTTATTCAGCCTTTTTTTATTCTCTTGTACTGTCTTGGAGTATTTGTCTACATTATCCTCCAACTCGCTGATCCAGTCCTCTGCTTCCTTTAGCCTACTGTTGATTCCTTCTACAGTATTCTTCAATTCAGAAATTATATTCTTCATTTCCTCCTGGCACTTATTGATAGTTTCTATGTCCTTTTTCATGCTGTTGTAGTTCTCAGTAAGTTCCTTGTAACTTCCCTGGAGTTCTTTGTAGTTCTCCTGGAGTTGTTTATAGTTTTCTTTGATGTGGCTGAGCTCATTGAGCTTCTCTATCATCATTCATTTGAATTCCTTATCTGATATTTCAGGTGCCTCTGTTTCATTTGGTGGTCTTTCTGGGGATTTTTCCATTCCTTTTGGTGGTGGACTGATTCTTTTTTTCCCCATTTTGGGTGTCTGTTATTGCTTGCTTTTTATTTTTTATTTTTATTTTTCCTTGGATTAACCTGCTTTGCTTCCTTGCCTTAGTTGAGCAACCTTCTGTGTTAGGAGATTTGTGGAGTTCAATGTTGCAGTCTCCCAGATTTTCTTCACTTGTTCTTGGTGTGTCCTTTATTTGGGCTGTCTGGTTGTATTCTGGACCTGTGGGCTGCTCTTCTGCAGGTCTCTGCTGCCTCTGGGCTGTGCTTCCCTGAGTCCAGATGCTGACCGCTCCAATTCTTAGGGACCTGAGGACGTCTCGCGCTCCCTATCCTGTCCTCCAGCTGCTGTGGTACTGGAGAACACCATTAGCACTGCTCTCTACTCTGTCGCCATCTTTGATCGCCAAGTTTTGTTCTTATTTGTGTCTTTCAAAGAAACCTCATGCAATATCGCACAGACATCTTCACACAAAATCATGTTTACATGCTGGAGTTTATCTTCAGGAAAAATTTCTGGTATTGGAAGGGCTGGGTCAGAAAGAACAGGAACCCTTAAAATTAAATTATCCTCCAGCCCTGGCTGGTGGCTCAATGGATAGGTGAACCCAAAGGTCGCAGGTTCGATTCCCAGCCAGGGCACGTACCCAGGTTACAAGCCAGGTCTATAGCTGGAGGCAGGTGAAAGGCAACCAGACATTGATGTCTCTCTCCCTTTCTTCCTCCCTCCTTGCCCTTCTCTCTAAAAATAAAGAGTAAAATCTTAAGTAAATAAACAAGCAAACCTCCAAAATCCCTTCCAAACCCTCGGTGCCGTTTGAAATACTCTTCGGTGATCTGATTGTTGTCCAGGTGGCATGCTCTTGAGCGTGTTGATGTGCCAATGGCTTGTTTCATTTTCCTGTTCTGGAGACTGGGAGTGGGTTCCGTGTTTGAGGCTGTTGTTTTTCATCCTTGTTAGTTACAAGGTGACCTTACTTTTTCAAATTTCATAGTATTTGAATTTTGGGCTCTTGAACACTTAACAGTTTGGTAGAGATAGGCAGTATTTCATCACAGTTGTTTTCCATACTGTGCCAGCAGGAAGACTGAGGCCACGTAGGTTAGGTGTTTGGCCCCAGAATCGCATGATTAATAGCAGAGCTTGGCCCTGATCCCCAGCCCCTGTCTCCCCCCCACAGAGCCCTTTCCCCACCACGCATGCTCTGGAAGAGGTACTGAGGCAGCTTGTCTGGGTCTCAGAGGTGGACCTGTGCCAGATGTGGCTGCATCTGGACCTCATGGTCCTCCCCACAAGCTGCTTCAGTCCCTGCCACAGCACTGCTGCTGCTGACTGGTCCTGGCAGGGCTGGGGACTGAGCTGGGATCCCAGGGGCTGAAGGTGGAGGGCAGATCCAGTTGTGTCCTCCTGTTCCTCTGAGTTCGTAGGATTCTGTTTGTGCTGGCCTGTTGGCTCGAGTCTACGTGGTCTGTGGCGAGGAACTGACTGGCACTGAGCTGCCTCCTTGGCGGGGGGTTAGAACTTGGCTCAGTAACGCTGTCTTCAACCACTGGAATTTATCAGCCACAAGTTTCTAGGAAATGCAAAGTAAGGGCCGCAAAAGAAATCCAGGAGTGCTGGTAAGAGGAGAAACTCTGTGATGAGCTTCCTCTGCAGGCTTCTAAAGAAAGAGTGCTTGGGCATCAGAAACTGAGCAAGTGTTAGGAGGCTAGCCGTTCTCTGCCCAGGCAGGCAATGGGAAAGTAACAACCTGCAGAGAGATTATTCTGAAGGAAGAGAAGCGGTATGCTCCTGCAAGGTCCACTCTGCAGGGCAGAGCAGGGGACTCCAGTCACAGTTCCCAGTGCACTTGCTGCCCCTCATCCACAGCTCGTGATTTGGATTCCTCAGGCCCCCACAATGGCACCCCATCTACAGGTCTGGGAGCTCAACTTTCAGATCCTCAGTGTGACCTATGTTTTACACAGACATCGCTCTGATTAGCCCATGCAAGTAATTCAGACTAGAGTGAGAATGACTGATAGAAGAATATTTAACAATTTAAATAAAATGCCAGGAAACTTAGAGAAATCTCTCTGCTTGGTGGAAGATGAGGCAAATCTTTGTGAGGTATGGGTGCCTTTCCCCTGAAGACATTTATACCCTAACAGTAAACCTAACAGTCAGCAACTTGGTATATCTGTTTTTGGATATCTGTCAACTCCTCTATGTTGGACTCGGTCCATTCCAAAATGTTACGTGTCTTTCCTGGAACCCAAACAGATGACAACATCTGTAGGGGACACCATGTCTCTCAGGAAGCCCTTTCCCTTCATGGACTACACAGAGCCGTGTCTTCTGTCCTCCCTCTGTAGGTTCCGATGAGGAATACATTTATATGAACAAAGTGACTGTCAACAAGCAACAGAATGCTGAGTTCCAAGACAAAGGTATGGGGCTGGGGCTGCTCATGGCATGGCCAGCTCCCAGGAGAGGGGACAATAGGGACAAACCTTGGTCCTGACCCACCCTGCCTGCCTTCCAGCCAGCACCGCAGACAGGCCCAGTGGTGATATTTTTGGAGGTCACATTTTGGTGGATGGTATTTTGGGTGGAGATGTATTTTGGGATATTTCACCGGGCCACCTCCTTCTTAAAGGCCCCGAGTTTCCCTCATGGATAAAGAATCTGTTCCCTAAGATCCCTCAGCTTTTCCCAGCATTGTCTCAGGAATAGGAAGTCGTAATTCAAATGTTTCAAGAGAGCAGCTGTGGATGGTGCTGCTCCCACATTCCAAAGTGATGTCCTTTGATAGAAGGCCGGTATTATTTAGGAGTTTGGGGATCCTGGGGGAGCAAGGGGTGGGCAATGGGGACATTTTGAAGGGTGCTGTTTTTGGCAGACTATTGTATCTCCCGTTGGAAGAACATGCTGTCTTAGTCTCTGTCCTGTTATATTCTCTGCTTTTCTCTGAACACCTTCAGGAGTGGGGGCTGGCAGACCCCAGGGAGACAGAGGTCTGCCTCCTTGCAGATAAGTGGCGATTGGAAGCCCTGTCTCCCACCTCTCTGATACTCAAATGCAAAGTAGATTCAGTCGCCAAAGCCCTCAGTCCTAGTCAGAGCTTGAGTTCGAAACATCAGCCACCAAAGCTCCGCGGTCAGATCTGCCCAAACCTGCCTGTCTCAGAGGGCCTGGGCCACTGGCCAAAGTGGTCAGGCACGCAAGAGCCTTGGTTCCTTCTCTTTAAAAACACACAGGGGGTTGGTGGTCAAGTTATTCAGTGTGGTTTCGCCGCCTCCTGTCCCATCACCAAGCCTGGAGCTCAGCAGGACCCATCCGTAGGGAAGCAGCCCCTGTGCTGAGGCTGCTGGCCTTCCGGCTAAACTGTGGAAAGAAAAGAGCAGTAATCACAGGGTCAGAGAGGAGAGTGGCTTAATATAGTGACCACAGGGCACCTCCTCTGCTCCCTGAAGCCCTGTGGCTAGGCCTTTTTTGACACAGGGCAGGTGGGGGAGAGGGTGCGGAGCCTGCCAGAAACCCAACCCAGCCCCTTCCGAGGAATCTGCGGTGGAGGCACCGCTGTGCCCTATTCTTGGAGGAAGAAACCACGTTGGCTCCAGGGACCGGCGGCCGCCTGGGTAATGAACACCTGCTCGAATAGCACGCCAGGCACATGTGACCAGACATTCCTGGGTAATGAGAGCCTGCTGTGAGGTTGGGTACCCTCACCGGAGCCCTCCTGCTCACTGCCCGCAGAGCCCAAGGAGCAGAACCCACTGACCAACGGGGAGCCCAGCCAGCACTCCACAGCCCCTCAGAAGAGTCTGCCGGACCTCCCGCCCCCCAAGATCGTAAGTGTGGGTCCCAGACCCCTGATTTCCCTGACTCGGGCCCCGTGAACTTCCAGTTGTCTTCACAGGTTATCAGTCTGCCTTGTGTCTGCCTTGGGAGAGGCAGAGCCGAAGTGAGCCTGTCTGCAGGTGGCTTCCTTGCTCAGAACCACAGTAGTAAGGTGCTAAGGGTAACGGAAATGGGTGATGAGGAAGGCCTCCCTTAGCAAGTGCCATGATGTGTCGGAGCCATGACAGGCTCTTTACCCAGCACTTTGTGGGGCCATGTCTGGATCGGTCACTAATTCTGGCCACAGTGAACTTCTGGGATTGAAGTCCCATCATACCGTACTTCCTGCTGGGAATCTGCCACGGTTCTATACATGGCCCCAGGGCCTAGCCAGAGTGGCCCAGCTGCATCTCAGCCTCCTGGTAGATGCTTTTAACTGGCCTCCTTCTGTTCCCAGACTGTGCCACATGGCCAGCCCTGCCTCAGGGACTCAGCCCCTCTGGGCCTGGTTTTCAATGGCTGCTGCCTCCTCAGCTCTTAGACATTCCCTGACTGGCCCACATCAGGCCTCCTGCCTTGATCCCACCCCAGTGACTGCCTGTCCCACTGTCCAGTCACCACCTCCATGGCATTTGCCACTATGGAGATGCTGTTATATATTATCTGCCTCCCAAGCCAGACGTAAGCTCCCTGGAACAGGCATTGTGTCTCATATTTAGGGTTTAATGGCCCGTGTCTCTGTACACACATGGGTGGGTGGGTGGGAGGAAGGAAGGAAAGGTAGATGGATGAGGAGTGGAATTATGGGATCGTAGGCCTGGGTTCAGCTCTGCCAGGTACCAGCTCTTTGACCTTGAGCAAGGCATTAAGGTCTGTGGCTCCTGTTCCCGGTGTTTAAATGAAAGGAATGTGAACATCTCTCCGAAAGGGTCACCTTACTCAGTGGCCCGCATTCACAGAGGTAAGGAGTAGTTGGTAGCTAACGTGTGAGGAGGCTGCCATCAGCCGTTCCTACACCTGAACATCACACAGCCTCGAAGGGGCAGAGCCAGGTTTTGAACCCAAGTTCATTCTTCTTTCTATAGGATCTGGTTGGGGAGGCTCCCTCTCAAGGTAGGAGGTGAGAGGTAGGAAGGGTTTTTGGGGGGCAGGGGCCTGGGAAGCAGCACCAGCAGGAAGCTGTGTGACTCCATGGATGCTCAGCTCCCCCCATACCACCCGTCATCAAGGTCTGTGAGCTGGGGTCACCTCTGAGGGGACCTCAACCCTGGGCCAGCCCCCTCCATCCATGCCTTCCTGAGGGGGTGGCAGGGGTCCTCCAGCTACCCTCCTGTGGCCACACTGCACGAGGCTCCTTGAGGTGGGTGACAGCAGAGTGTGGTGGGTGGGATTGATGGACAGCTGAGTCCCGGGGTGTCCCCAGTACACTGACAACTCTGGTGACTGTCACACTCTGAGCTGCCCCCAAGCACGGTCCTCCTCATCACCCACCAACGGGTGCCTGTGTTTGACAGTTTTTCGTACAAAGATGCAGAGGCTCGGGAAGTTGAAACAGCTGGGCCTGATCCCAGCCCTGGGAGGCGGCAGGGCCAGGTGTCAAATGCAGGTCCCCACTGTCCAGGCCACTCTGTGGCCTTCTGGACTTAAGGCTGGTCTTTTTAGCAATGCAAAGCTCGAGTTCTGTTCCTTCCAGAAAGCTCCCTGTCACTTTCTGGCTGGTGCATGTGGGAGACAGCAGCCCCCCCTGCTGGTTTCAGGTGCGTCCCAGGTGCCACTTGCTGGGCGGCCGTGGAGGAGCGGTGGCTGCTCCAAGCTGGGGCAGGAACGTTACCTGCCTGAATTCAGCCTCTGATTCTGACCCGGGCTTTTGGGTTTTTGTGCAGTGCAAGTGCCCACGCTGGCCCCTCCTCGGCAGCAGCGGGTGGGCACACCTGGTTGGAGGGTGCATTCTCCAGGCCTAATCGCATAGCTCTGGGGGCTGGGTGGGGCCGGGGTGGGGCCGACCTGCTCTGGAAACCAGCGCTTCACCAGCAGGCGTGGGGGGGTGGGCCGAGGCCCGGGGTCTGTCACTGGGCTGTAGTCACAAACCTGGAAGGTCCCACATGTCCTGGTAGCCCCAGAGGTTCCACGTCACCTAGGGCGTGGGTCCGGAGTCCCTCGGGATGTGAGAGGCAGGGCCGCCCCTGGCCAGGAAAGGCTCTGTCGGTGTTGGAGAGAAACCCAGTCTGGTACGGAGTTGGGGAAACTACCTCCACTCCAGGGGAATACAGTCCCTGCGGTCACTGTTCCTGAGCGCAAACCCCAGGCCCAGGGCGATTTCCTGCAAGGCAGCTGGCTCCCCGGTCTTCCCTCCTTGTGGAATTTCTCTGCTGAGAAGGACAAGGGTGCTGGCCGCAACTCCCCTTTCACAACCCCTCCCAGTTCTGTCCTGGGCACCCACCCGCACCCCAGGGAGCTTCGGGATGTGCAGGTGTAAAACTGGGTGGCAGGTGTAATCTCGGGGGTCTCCCCTTCCAAGCACGCACACGCATGCACACGCCTGCACACACCCACTCCCCCTCGGGCTTCCCCTTTGGTCAAGTCTGGCTCAACTGTGGAGTCCCGGCCCCCAGGGGAGTGGTGAACAGCTGTGTCTTCTGGCTCTGAGGGAGGGGGACCAGAGCAGCAGCCGCAGTTTGGAAGCGTGAGCTTGGGGTGACCCTGGGACCTCTGTTCTCTACAGAGAGAAAGCCACACCCCTTCCCACCCCAACCCCAGAGCTTCAGGGTGCAATGGCTGCTTTTCTAAGTGAATGTCCAGCCCCAGGTGTCTTAGTGGCTGCGGCAGGAGCTGGATATCTGCCCAGAGTCCTCCGTGTCAACGGCTGACCCAGGCGTATGGCCTCTGTCCCAGGCTCACGATGTCCTGATTGTCACTCTGGAAGCTTGGGTCATCATCCATTCCCCCAGGGAGTCAGTGGACAGCAGACCTGACCAGCCATGGAAGGGTCAGCCAGGGGTTTGGAACAACCTCATGGGTGTGGCCGGTGATAAGCCAGTGACTCAGGGAGCTGTGGCACTTCCAGGTCACTGACTGCACAGCCAGGTACTGTGGTCACCGCAGGAGAAACAGATGTTTGCTGGCAGATGGTTGAGCTCCTGGCCTGCACAGCCATCTCCACCCTGTGTCCCCTTAGAGACCTGAACACGCATGGCTGCTGGTGTTAACTGGGCTGCTATGTGTGTATGTGGGGGGTGGGGGGCAGCTTCCTGAACAAAGGACATCGCCATGGTCAGTATGGGGAGTCCCCACCCAGGAACCTTCCACAGGGCACTGGAGGGCAAGTTACTCAGAACTACAGGGCCACCTCTTACCTTCAGCTCTCATCTAAATCAGAAATCTCAATCGACAGCCCCCGGCCAAATGCATGGCCACCTGCTTTTCTGTAAGGGCCAGTTTTACTGGGCCACAGCCAGACTTAATGAGCTTTGTGTCATCTCTGGATACTTTTGCACTGTGTCAGCTGACGTGAGTGGCTGAGATCAGAGATCCTGTGCAGTCTGCAGATCCGGGAAGTATTTACTGTTTGGCCCTTCATCAAAAAGTCTGCGATCTCTGGCAAATAATGCTGAGCTGGGTGGCTTCTTTCCTGTCCCTGTCTACGAGCCTCCAGAGTATTATTTCAGGGTTTGAAGTTGCATCTCTTCCGCATCTTCATTGAATATGCAAAACATTAGTTCTTTATTCTTACCCCTGGAAAGCTAGGATCTCTTGCTCCTTTCACCTCTGATAATAAGCCATCGTTTCTGGGCAATAAAGGGACAGTCATTGGAATTATGTAAATTATTGTATCTTTTAACTGACCCAGGGGCTTATTTTCTGCCCAGCAGGCCTAAGAGTGGAGACAGTCTTGTTTCAAGAGACAGAGTTTAGCATAAGCCTGGTGAAGCCCAGTGTCTCCTGTCCGCCCAGGGTACATCTGTGCTTCTGCCATCAAACATGTATACGGGCAACTTTTCTCCCCCTGACATAATTCTATGTTTTTAAGCTACTGAAAGCTAATGTTTATTGAGTATTTAATAACGCAAAGTCAAATTTAATCCTCACAACAAGCCCCGCTGAGAGGTGTTTGTATTCTCTTTCCCCCATTTTACTGTAAAAGAACTAATACCCAGAGAGGTCAAGTAAGTTGCCCCAGGTCACACAGCTCAGCTACGGCCAGTGTCAGGATTCAAATCCCAGTCTTGGGGATTGGATTCCAACCACTGCCCTACCTACACCGCCTCTCCCTGTACGTCCATTTACTGGTGATTTTACAATGAGAGGCTTGTATTAAACTCCCTGGTGCCTGACCCCCAGACAGGATGGTCGGGCCCATGTTGGAGTAATGCCAAGACAAGCTTCCTCAGAAGGTTCCAGGCCCCCTTTGCCCTGTTCTCATCACAATTGCCAGATCTGGGGTGCTCAGCGCCTCTCTCTAAAGGGGACCCACGTCCTCCCCCAGAGAGGGGGCCCAGTATCACTTTGTGGGGGGGGGAGGCTGGAGCGGAGGCCTGGCTATCTCAGGAAGCCTGAGCCCCAGGACCCACGTGCAAAGACTGTGCCGCTGCTGCCCAGGTGAGGGGACACTGTCCCCCCTAAGATGCCGGCTCTCAGAGAACCACAGCTGAGTCTCCCGAGCTTCTCAGGCTGACCCAGGGGCTGGGAATGGCCCAGAGGAGCAGAGAATGTGGCCAGGCTTGTGGCACCAAGGCACAAGGTCACCTGCTGGCAGCTACCGATGACGTACCCTGTGTGCAAGGCTCCAGCCTCGAGGACGGAGCCCGGCCGAAGGTGCCCCCCGCACCTGCCAGCCTGGCGCGGCAGCTGGTCACTTAGGAAATGAGATTATCTGCTTGCCCACGGGCTGCTGCCCCTGCTGGGGTGAGAGCTGTTCAGATGGGCTGCCATGGGGACTCCTATCAGCTTCCCCAGTGTGAGGCTAGATCAGGTTAAAAGGATCCTGTAGGGGACCCAGGCTGTGGCCTGGCCTCTGCCGCCCCTCTTCCTTCGGTCCTGGCTCCACTCGTCAGACAGCCATCTGGTAACCTGGCCCCTGCAGACCCCTGGGTTATGGAGACCCCAGACAGGGATGATGACCACAGCCTCCTTGTATCTGACATGGGCCAGGCCCGGCAAAACCCCTGTCACGTTTTCTCTTCCTGAGTCCTCAGGACAACGCCAGCCCTATCCTTGTTTGACGGAGCCAGGGAGCGAGGCTCAGAGGGGCTGTTACAGACCTTCGGCTAAATCCGCCGACTTCTAAAGCCCGGATGACGTTCACTCCGGAGTTCGTGTACATAGACGTTCGATGCCAGGCCGCCCAGGGCTTGGCCCGGGGAGCTGGTCCTGGTGGAGCTGGACCTCTCACCGCCACCGAGCTCCGGCCGACTGGCTGGGCGTAGGGCCCTGTGGCTGCCCCCTCCTCGAGGTGCTCCCCCCGCACCTCTTCACCTTAAGAGCCTTCCTCTGCAGTCACTCGGAGCTCCTCAAAGGCCCAGGCCTGCCCCTCGGGTGGACTTCTCCGAGCCAGGAATGGAAAGGCACCGCAGGCCGTTTCTGTGCTCAGCTCGTGATGACTGTTCCTGGGGCCCCGCTCAGGGGGTTCATGATTCAGACAGACCTGCGGGCCCACGTGGGTGCGTCTACATCGCTGACCTGCCACAGGGACGGTCATGCCGTAGTCTGTCTCTTGTCCCTCTCCTGCAGTCGCTTAGAAGGTTAGCTTTATGGTCTGGGTGCCCACGTTACAGGTGGAATAATGGAGGAACAGAGACGATTTCTTGCTCCGTGATTTTGTACAATTGAATATGGTTTTTTTTTTTATTCTATTCAAATTGTGCTCATCCCACCCCTATGCCACCTAAGAATTAGGGTTGCCCTTGAGTCTCAGCTCAAAGATCCTATCCTCTGAGCATCCTTCCTTGGTCCTAAATGTTCCTTTCATTCTCCTGGTTCCCACAGAACTTTGACCTTGACTATTACAGCACTGTTCGTCATGCCCTTGATCAGGAGCAGTGGGCATTCCCTACCTAGTTAAGTCTTCTTGGATGTACCATCTCTATACATCCCTCACATACAGTATGTGAGCCATCCAGTGTTGGCTGAACAAATGATTCAACTTATTACAGAAGAAGTGTCTAAACCCTTAGCAACCTGGTCACCTTCCTCCAGGTTTAGCTATTGTCGTGTTAGACAGCACATTCTATTTAGAAGCCTTGATAGCCACCTCAGCAGCCTGTCACCACCTGGACTTGGCGTGCTATGTGTCACATGCATAACGATATGTTGTGTGTGCAGTGGGGGTGTGAGCCTCATTTTGCAGGGGAGAAAGCTGAGGTTACACACCGGGCCCACAGCCCTGCATGGGATGCACTGCAGGCACAGTGGACGGGGGCCTGGGGCTCCATGTCCTGCCCCCCAACCTGCTTGCTTCAAGTCCAGCTGGGTGCATTTTCTTCTAGACTTCCCCCTCCTCCTCCCCAAAGGGTTAATTCCAAGTGGTTGCCAGTGTGTCGTATCTGAAAAATGTTTGTTTTATTTGTTCATACCACAGATTCCAGAACGGAAACAGCCCTGCACCCCAAAGGGCGATCCTCCAGAGGGTTACTATGAAGAGGCGGAGCCATATGATGTGTCCGTCAACGGTACAGGCTGGGGTCAGGCCGGGCCGGAGGGGGTCCAACCCCTTCCTGCAGAGATGCCAGGGCTGGAAGAAGCAGACAAGGCAGGGGGGCTATTACCAGGGAGGGTTGTCCAAGCTGAGAACTAGCCCCAGAGCATTGAGCGTGTGGCCTGCTGTGGAGATGAGACCTACAGCAGACCAGCCCGCCTGCACAAGGGGTCAGCCTGGTCCATAGGAGCTGGCTTACGTGCCGGATGCCTCCAGGGTTCCCACCTGGGTGTGGCTGGATTCAGCAGAGATTTGTCACGAGACAGGTGTGCTGGCCCAGGGGCAGCAGACCCTTGGGGATGCGGGAAATGTGCTCAAGGGGAGCTCGAGCCCGAATCCCTGTGTGCCAAGCCCACTTCTGGGAGTCAGGGACTTGGGGAGCCAGAGAGCTCAGCAGTGCAGCCTTTAGGTTCTGTGGGGAAAGACAGCAAATAAATTTAGGGTGTGGCAGGGCATGATGAAGAGGGAAAACGGCAGGGGCTGGGCTGCAGCAGGAGGCAGGTGTAGTGTTAGGTAGGAAAAGCTTCTCTGATAACGTGACCATGAGTGATGTGGGCAATGATAGGGCAGAAAGCTGCAGGGAAACCTTTTTTGCCAGCACAGCACATACAAAGGCCCTGAGGCAGGAGAGCTCTTGGCATAGTCTAGGAATAGTAAGGAAGCCCATGGAGCAGGTGACGGGGAGGGGCAGGGAGAAATGGGAGTGGGGGTGTGCAGACACAGCTGCAAACCCTGGGGAGCGCAGGTTTCTCGTTGGATGAGACTGGAGGGTCATTGGTGGCTGACCTAGGTGTAAAAAGCTCATCTGTGCTCTGGGGCAGGGCTCACACTGGGGCCACCTGTCCTTGGCCAGTGGTTCTCAGCCCGAGGAAGTGAGATCAGAAAAAATGCTGTTGGTGTAAGACTTCGGTAACACAGGCCCCGAAGGTGCAAGAAAAACATGGTTGTGCCTTCTCTTCCATTCTTACCTCCTTCCCTTTTTTTCCTTTGTCAGGGAAAGGCCTTTGAAAGAGTAAAGCGATTTGCAGGTGTAAGAGAGGAGGGTTCGTCCCTGGTGGTGGGTGGAGATAAACAGAAAAGGCGCTTGTTGGTTCCACAGAGAACCGGACAGGGATGAGGCAGGTAGGAGGCGCCTTCTGTGCTGTTGGCTTCACCTGCTGCCCACAGTCCCAGGAACTGTGTGGGAGGTGAGGGCCTGTTTGGTCTGAGGCTTTCTTCGAAGAAGCTGGCTTGGTGAGCAGATGTCACTTAGCTTGAATCCCCTGAGTGAGACATCGTGAAGTCACCAGCTGAGCTGTGATTTGGGAGCAGAGCTGGGGGCGTGCAGCAGCTGTCGGGCTACATCTGGAAAGAGGAAGGAGTGACTCACGGTGGTGGGCACCTCACCTCCATTGCATCCGAAGCCCCGGGCACTCGGATGGGTGTGGCCCTTCCCAGCCAGGGCCCGGCCCAGACACCCCCTGGGGCGTGTGCAGGACAGACACCACACATCTGGACACAAACAAGTGCTCAGAAGGACCTGGGCTTCTTGGTGTCTGTCTCTGGACTGTGAATTCATGTTGGGGGTCATCACAAGGGCAGCAAGGGGGTGAGAAGATGCTAGATTGCTTTTCCTCTCCTGCCGGAACCAAGACCCAGGGTGGCGTGGGGAGAACTGGCCACCCCTCCCATGTGGCTTTAAGGTGATAAAAGCCAGTCTGCTCTCAGTTCCTGTCTGTTGTCCCCCACACCTGTTTGAAGAGTGGGACACACAGGCCACAACAGGAGTGACTATTGACCTTGTTCTGGTTTGCCAGCCAACTGCCATTTTGCTGACTTCCTGCAAAAGGCCACACTGTCTTGGTTTCTTGTCCTGCCGTGTCAGCACTGTCCCCACACTGCTCCACAGGGCCAGCGCCCTCTCTGCCATGTGCCCTGATGGCCCATGCAGGAGGTGAGAGCGTCCCTCTTGCTTGTTCAAGACAGCTCCTTCGCCGGTGGTGTCCACTCTTGGGCTAATCACAGCTGCTCTGACAGGTCACCCCCTTTGGGTTCATGGTAACACAATTCCAGCGTGCCCCTCACCCGAGTTTAGCTCGGGTCGCTGGCCCACAGGGAGCATGATTCCAGTATGGGCTCGGCCACCCTCTGAGGCCACCGAACCCTCCGCCAGGAGAGTGGAGAACCCTCTATGCCTCTTAAATGGGCCAGCCCCAGTGACACACATCACTTCTACCCAAATTCCACTGGTGATGAGCAGTCACGTGGGCGGCTCCGGGTGTGAAGGGGCTGGGAGGTGAAGTCCTTGGCCCGGCCGGAGCCTCTCCAGGCAGCCTCGTGCCCTGATGGGAGAGTGTAACTTCTGGTGGCAGGCAGCCACTCCTCCTCCTCTGGTGTCTCGGTGTCCTGGGCTTGTCCGTCTTCGTCTTATCTCAGTCTTGCCTTTGTCTGTGCTTCCGGATATCACACAGGTCACTCTGGCAGTGTTCCCCTCACTGGAGTCCCCAGATGGGTGCAGGTGTCCGAAGGAGTCATTTACGCCACCATCACCTTGGGTACTGCTTGTCCCCAGAGCTGGCATGCCCCTGATTCCGTGCCTGCTGCCTGGCTCTCAGAGACAGCGTGCATGTCCCCAGCGTGCGTGGCCACTGCTCTCTTTCTGTCCCTGTGCCTGGCTCCTGCATGCCATGTGTCACCCTGCCTGTGGCATCTAAACTCGGGGTGAAGGACTCCATGCTGCTTGGTTGTCCCGTCTCCCCCCACCCCCGTTTCCAAGGACAGGTTATAGGACACAGTGGAGACTGCAAACATGGGGCAGAGTTATCCATTATCTGATTGTCCTGCCTTTTACCTCTGTTCATCCTGGGACCCCTGGAAGCCAAGTTTCTGTTTTCAAAAATACCTCACATTTATAGCAGTACTGTAATTGCTCTTTGGGGAAAAATAAACCTAAATACATTTGGCCTATATTTCCTCTAAGCTATTCCGCGTAGCTTGAGGTACTGTGATGTGCTGTATTTCCTCAGTTAGCGTCCCCTAACCCCCAGAGGTGTCTGGACCGGTGTTAGCTGTCCCCTAGGAATATGTGGGGTGACCCTGCAAAGGGCTTGGCCGGTTTCTGCACATCGAACCCCGTAACCTCCCGAGTTAATTGTTGCTACTGAGGAGCTATCTCAGTGGCATTGCCGCTTTCTTCTTTTGCTTAGGGAGGGCTTTTAAAAATAAAATCACCCAGATCAAATCAACTGTTTTGCATTCTCCCGGTTGGCATTCAGTACCGATCTATTTGCATCTGACAATTTCAAGCATGCTGTCTCACCGTCCTTTTGACTGAGCTTGTCAAGTTGCTGAACAGTCTTCCGAGTTTTCCTTGATTATAGTTGCAACTATAATCCTCCTTTTCCCCCTTCTTCTGTTGACTGTTAAGTTGCTTGAAGTCATATGTTGATGCATGTAACCTTCTCCCTCCTTCCTTCCTTTTTAAGAAGCTAGTTTCCTAAGATAAACTGCCAGGGCCAGGGTCGCTGGGTCAGAGGGTATGGGTTTTTTATGGCTGTTGGGTCAACAGGCTGCCGGACTGTTTCCGGGGAGCCTTGTGTTAATTGGCAAAGCCCTCAGCAGAAGGGGCGTCCGGGTCCCCTGGACTGGGCAGTGCCACGGTTTCAATCTTGGCTTATTTAATATGTATACAATTAAGAACTGTGCACCATTTTTATTGAGCCAGGAAGGGGAGTAGTACCACACTGCTTTCAAAGGAAACTGATACTGAAATATTTAAAGTGTTGCTTTTAGAAATATTAAAAGCAACACTTTTAAGAAAATGGTAGTAGAGCACATTTTCCTTGGCACTGTAGCCAGAATAACTGTAGCAGCGGCCCCCTTCCGTTTCTTACATTCGAGTTCAAACGTGGTTCTGCTTTTTGTGTGTGTGCGCAGGCACCTAACCATGCAGATGACAGATGGGACAGCTGAGGAAGGGAAGACAGGGCCTCACAAGATGTTTCTTTTCTGAAGAATGTCATGGGGGAGGAAAGAGGATGTAAGGAGACGGAACATGTCTGTTGAGATCATTGGGAAGTAGATGAGGGGCCCATGTTCTAACTGTTAAAGCTGCTTAGTAATGGAAGCAACTGTAAGGTAGTGAGCTCCCTGTCCATTGGGGTAATCAAGCAGAGACTGGAACAGCACCAAGGTTACAACAGATAGGATTCCTGTCCTGAGCCAGGGGAGAGAACAGAGATCCTGGTGTCTGTTCCACTTTTTGGAGTTTTACTGACTTACTTTTCACCAAGTTTTTGCTGGCCTCCAATAATAACACAGTGAGGCCTGGAGAACAGAGCAGCTCTTACAGGGTGGCAGAGGCAGACACTGAGGCGTGTGGAGTACGCATAGGTTTGGGTCCAGTTTGTGTCTGGTGAGTTTTGAAAGTCTTTCGAACAGAAACAAACATGAGGTTGGCTTGTTGTCAAAGGTGGTTGAGGCACATGAATTAGGGAACGGCGAGCAGAAGGAGCAACGCTTGTGCTGGAAGGGGCTCAGTGGGAGTGAAAGAAGACACGGTCAGTGGGGGACAGAGATGGATTTTTTAAATGGTTATGACTAGGAGGAGGGCACTGAGGAATGGCGAGATGGCCCTTTCCCCAGAAAGCCATTTCCGGCCTTGGTTTATTTTGCCTTTTACTTCCAAGGAGCCGCATCCCCACCCAGCTCCGAGGACAGAACCAGGGACAGAGCAGGCTTGGCCAGGGCTCAGGTAGTGACCTCTTCCTCCTGGCCAGGTAGAATGACAGTGCCAGGCTCAGAAAGATCCCCACCTCCCCCTCCTTCCAGTGAGGAGGCAGAGGCCCTGAGCAGGGACCTTCTCCGGGGCTGACGGTCGGTTGGAGGACAGTGTCTGGTCAAGTGTCTCCGGAACCGGAAGGGACAGGATTGGAGGAGGAAAAGGGAAAGGCTTCTGGTTTTAAGTTGTGTAGGTGGCCGGAGACAGCATTCAAGAAGTTTGGCTCCAGGGGGTTTTGAGACTGGAGAGTCCGTCTAGGTCTGGGGCCGGCAGCTGCGGAGCTGCTTCAGGGTCCTAGAGAGGCAGGTGGGTTGGGGTCTGGGGGCCCAGGGGCTGCTCCCGCCTGCTCCCCGCCCTTCTGCACAAACCAGCATGTGCAGGAACGTCCCCTGGGGACCCAGGGATGTGACCGAGCCGGTCTGCCTTGCAGAGGACGGGGAGGCCGTGAGCAGCTCCTACGAGTCCTACGACGAGGATGAAAGCAGCAAGGGCAAGCCGGCCCCGCACCAGTGGCCCTCCCACGAGGCCAGCATCGAGCTCATGCGTGATGCCCGCATCTGCGCCTTCCTCTGGCGCAAGAAGTGGCTGGGGCAGTGGGCCAAGCAGCTCTGCGTCATCAAGGACACCAGGCTCCTGGTCAGTGGGTCTCATGTTGTGATTTGGTCTTTTCACTTTTTTTGGGGGGGGGAGGGGTGGATATGGGAGGGAATGGTCCCTAAAACCAGGTGGTCGGTGCCTTTCATACCAGATTTTCACTGCTCCCTAACCTGAAATTGTATGGACCGTGTTGCAGGCACGAATGAAGGTTGTTTTTTTCCCTCTTTTTTTAATTTGGCTTTTATGGTTTATTGTTGCCAAAAAAAAAAAAAAAATCAATTAAACCTAAATCCAATGAAGCTTCTAGGAATGTGCTTTTCCTGAACTGGAAAACCTAGTCATTTTCATCAGACTCTCAAAGGGGGACTGTGGGAACCGCCCCACATTCCCTCCCGTTTTTTCCAGGGGCCTGTTTGTCCCCTGGTCTGGGAGCCTGTTCTTCCTCCTATCCTGGCTACTGGAAGTTTTGGGGGGAGCCTCCTGTCCCACCCCACTTTGGGCTACTGCTTTTCCCTGTGCAGCATGAAATCACAGGTTAGGCTTCTTCTCCGAAATCACAATATTTTGAATCACTGCGCCTAAGACAAGACCCATGAAGGAATCAGAAGACGTTATTCTAACCCCTGCCCTGTGTCCTGTTATATTTAAATTAAAAGCCACAGTCTTATGTCCTGCTCTGAAGTAGCATCATTAAAAGCTCCCTTTCTTCCCTGGCTACAGTGTGCCCTGCTCTATGCACATGGTCCCCCCGTTGGTCCTGTGAAGACTCCCTTGTACACGTGAGAGACTAGGGCACAGTATTTTCTCTGGAAGGAGGAGAAAGTCTCTTCCTTTCTCTGCTAACAACATAGTCTTCCTGACTAAACAGAGGGTAGTTTTTCCCCACGGACCCCTTCCTGGGGGAGCCAAGCAAGAAACGCAGAGAAATGGAGAAATGGGACAAGTGTGTCCCACCCTGGATACGAGAATGTCGCCCCCAGAGGACGCATTTTAGGGGCGATGAGATGTGAGCACTCGGACAAGCAGGGTCCTGGCATCCATGGCGGAGGCCGGAGAGGAGGAGGCCACCTGCCTGGTCCGACGCTGAGACTGAGTTGCCGATGTGTGAGGTGACAGTTCGGCACTCGCACTAGGGCATCCAGCCGGCCCTCTGGTTGTGTTGGGCAGAGCCCAGCCCCCAGTGGTCCCGCCATGGCCGGCAGCCCCTCCTCGGCAGCCCCTGGCGAGCCTGGCACCCCTACAATGCACCATCTCGTCTCTTCCAGTGTTACAAATCCTCCAAGGACCACAGCCCCCAGCTGGACGTGAACTTGCTGGGCAGCAGCGTCGTCCACAAGGAGAAGCAAGTGCGCAAGAAGGAGCACAAGCTGAAGATCACGCCGATGAACGCCGACGTCATCGTCCTGGGCCTGCAGAGCAAGGACCAGGCGGAGCAGTGGCTCAGAGTGAGGGAGCCCCCGGGCTGCTGCGGCAACGGGGCTGCTTCCTGCGAGGGCCCCCAGCTCCCTCTGCCTCCCTGGCCTCCCCTGGAAGGGATGGACGTTGTCAGGGATGAAGGGTCTGTGGTCCGGGTCCCAGGGCCTCCTGCGTGGAATCCCCACACCTGGGAGCCCGGACCCCAGCCTAGCCTGCTCCCCCTGGGCAGGCCCCCAGCTAGTGAGGATGGTAATGGATGTGCTCCCCTGTTCTGGGTGCTTGAGACACCTACGCCCATGCAGAGGTGTGGTGGCACCTTACAGATGTGGTACCTGAGGCTCAGACCGAGGTCACCCTCAGGAATGAGAAACGCCTCAGGTTTCACCTTCCCCAGGGCCATTTTTCCTTCTGTTCTTTGGCTTTTCTGATCTGAACCCCTTTTGACAAACAGCTCCTTGGGGAGACTGAAAAGGGAGGGTCTTTGAAATCACTCTTGCTAAGTCCACATCTTTAAAGGGCTTTTGGCTGGGCAGGGTGTCCGGGGCGTCTCTGGGCTGTTTCCGCCTGGGGTTTGCCAGGTAGCGGGAGCTCAAGAGCACAGGGATCTGCTTAGCATAACCAGGGCTCCCCTGCCTGTGCGCCCCCCTCCTCGGCCCACAGAGCTCAGGGGTCTCCGCTCTGTCCACCTCTGGGCTTGGATATAAAAGCCGCCCCCTCCCCTCTGCCTCCCTATCCAACCCCAGGACACACGGGGAGCTGCAGGAGTGGGGTGTCTGAGGAGCACCCCTGACCTTCATCACAGCCTGCCCAGCCTGGTCCCAAGGCCACACGGTGGTTCTCTGTTCTTAGGGAATCATGTTCTGTCTCGCCTCTGCCCACTCTCCTGACCTGAAGGGGCTCCGGCCTCGGTGAGTTCAGGCCCGAAGGACGCGGGGGTCCCAGGCCCCTGTTGACAGCTTCCCTCCCGCCGCAGGTCATCCAGGAGGTGAGCGGCCTGCCTTCGGAAGGCGTGTCCGAGGGAAACCAGTACATCCTCGATGCCCAGCGCCTGACCCCGCAGAAGGTAAGTCTCCGCTCTGCCTGGGGCGTTGGTGCCAGTCCGTATTTTCTCCGTAAAAACTGCAAGTGTGAAACTGGGAGCTTTGTTCTCGCGTTTCAGCCCAACTCATAGGAAAGGATCAGGACAGTGAGCCCAGCTCAGCGGTAACACTGCAGACCTGGAACCCTGTCTTGCTTGGTTGGGTGGCCATCAGGGGAGCCTTCCTGGGACAAAGTCACACTGCCCTCCCCTCTTCAGGGAGGTTTGTTTATTCTTCCACGACCTTTCTTCCCAATTACCCCCCACCAGAGGCCCCAGAGCTGGGGGGCTGGGGAGCAGTCATGGTGTTAACCTGAACCAAAGGGCTGGAGGGCTCATTTGCATGGGTCTGCAAGGCCCCTACTTAAGGGTCAAAGTTGAGGAAGTTGGGCTGGTGCTGACCGAGGGGATGGCCTCACCCATGGGTGACATTCCATGATGCTGAGTAGCTGCAGGTAGGTGCCCTGAAGCCTGGGTGTGAACAGAGCAGCCAAAGGGTCACTGTATCTCATCCTGGGGTCCCCACCCTTGACCAGGAGGACAGTGGAGGGTACACAGAGGGCTGGAGCAGGGAGGAGGCCCTCTGCTCTTGGGGAAGGCCCAGGCCACCCCCACGGAGGGACAGCGTTGGAGTTGCTTCTCACTGCTTGGTCGTAGACAAGAAACAAAAATCAGAATAGATGGGAATTTTCTTCACGTTGGGGTAAGAAACAAGAGCTCCCCCTAAAGACCTGGCACATCATGTTCCCTGGACAGGCGTGTCAATCCTTGGTCCTGTCCAAAGGCCGGACCCATGGGGGGCAGTCCCATGACTTACTTGGCAGAGTCTGGAGTCAAGTGCCCTGGGATGGGGCAGGGGAACCTCGAGGGGGTGGGGGGATGAAGGCAGATCCTGCAGAGAGCCTAGCCGGAAGCCTGGCCCTTGTCCCACCAGGGCTCCAGGGTAACCCCTAGAGAAAGTCTGTTTTCTCGTAGGTAACCATTTCCTGATAAGATCACCCACTGCTCTCTCTCTTCCACAGTCAGACATAACTGAGAAGTGCCTGTCATCCTTGGAGTACGGAAGCTCCGTGGACAGCCACCCTGACGTCCCAGAGACCAAAGATGGTACTAACACGATGGCTTCCAGCCCAGAGTGGGGAGGGGACGGAACCCGGCTGTGTGGGGGTTTGACAGCTAATTACAACCTGCCTGGGTTATAAACTACCTGGAAATACTTTACAACTAACAGATCCAGGGAAGAGGGACCAATGACCCATCTGAAGTTTCACGACTTGCTGAGGGGGTAGCCTAACTAGTAGCTCATTGCTTCTCGCTTGCTAGTCCTACTTCAAGCGTCTTTGAGCCTCCGCAGCCTGTAAAGATTCTCAAGTGCTGACACATCCAATAAGGGAAGTTGGTGTGTCCTCTTGAGTGTGGCTCTGGACACTGCAGACCCCGGGATGCGGATCCTGGTTTGGGGAGCAGGAGTCCTTGTGCATGTGGGTGCCCGGAGGGGCAGATGTAGTGGGGAAGGGCTTCAGTTTTTTTTTGCCACCTGTCCTAAGGGCCTGTGGACAAACTGTGTGCAGGCAACGCTGATGGCTTTTTCTCTCATCTTGGCAGTCAAGAAGAAATGTTCTCCTGGCCTCAAGCTGAGCAACCTCATGAACCTGGGCAGGAAGAAGTCCGCCTTGCTGGAGCCGGTAGAGCGGTCCCTCGAGACATCCAGTAAGAATGGTGACCGCGTCCTGGACCGCAGGACCCGTCCCCCAGGCTGCGGCCCGTCTCCCAGAAGGCAGTTCAGACAGTGAAGGTGGGGGATTTAGGTCTTGGCTTGAACCGCCTTTAGGGCTGGGAGCATCTTCACTGCAGGTAGTTCTTTAGGTTTAACCAGGCTCGCTCTCACTGCAACGTTGGCTCTTCCGTTCCAGCGAAGGGTAATTGCTGTCCTAATGGTCTTTTTAAAAAAATCTCCTCACTTGATCAGTATTTTTGAAGCTTGTTAGGGGCAGAGCTATGGAAAGGGGACCGAGCAGAGGGAGAACACAGGCCTGAGAGCTTGCAGCTCTGGAGAGACGATAGCTTGATACCCATAACCACATAACCTGCTGTCCTAGCATCTGTAAGGACTCGGGGACAGACAGACCCTTTCCCACTCCGTGGACCGAGATGGCTTCCTGGGCCTGAGCCTTGAAGGGCAGGTAGGGGCTAGATGGGCAGGGGTGGCCCCTGGGGGCGGGAGCAAAGGCCGAGCTGCACTCAGGGGCTGACAGAAGCCAGTGCTGCTGGGACAGTGTGTATGGGTGCTGGTGGGCTCTTGGAGGCCACCTCTACTGCCCTTACTCAGCCTTGAGGAAAGCAAGGCCAAGAGAGAGACCTTTCCCAGAAAGTGTCTTGGGTGAGCCTGTAGCTCTCCCTGGGACCTGGAGACCATCCCTGTCCACCTCTGGGTCCTCATGGAACCATGTCCCGGCCCAGGCTCTTTTCCTAGGTCCCAGTTCTGTGTGTGGAGGCTGGCTGGAGTGGAACAGGGGGGCAGCTGATGGGCCTCACCTTTGGAGCCTGGTGCTCCTCCAGGCCTCAGGGCCTGGTGTTGGCACGGCAGCCTGGTTCAGTGAGTCACACTGGGAGATGTGGCTGGGTGATTGCTGGAAGTGACTCAGCAGCAAAGCGAGCCCCTGTCCCCTGTGGCTAGGGAAAGGCCAGCGAGAACACAGATGCTGTCCTTCCCGGGACTCAACGTCAGCACTCGCATGTGTCTGGGCCCAAAGTTCTCTTGGGTCCAGAGAATGATGATGGGGCAGTCGGGTGCCTGCCCAGGTGAGCCAGAGGTCCACTCTGGTGCCGTATTGAGACATCCACACGGCCCTGAGAAATTCCCAAGCCCGACTGCGCGGACAGCGCCGGGTGGGGGGAAGGCGGCCGTGCACTGCGCCCCTGCTGTGTGAACCTAGTGCGTCCTGCCAAGCCCTTAGGTAGAGAAAGAATCTGCTTTGTAAGCCAGTGTCCCCAGTGAGCAGCGCCGAGGGAGGGTTCTTAAGATGGAGTTGTACTCATCTTTGCAGCCCCAGGGACAAGACACATGGTGTCAGCTTCCTAAATGGGCGTCTGTGTGGGGAGTGGGGGCCTTGTCCTCTGCGTGGGAAGCAGAGCCCGGGACAGGGACGGGCAGCCTGTGTGCTGTCAGAAAGGGGCTCCTTGGTAGCGAGGCCGCAGGGCACAGACCCTGCGCTGGAGGTGAACCAGCCACGTGCCTGCCCTTGAGAAGTGCAGTTGGAGAGGCTGACGTGGAAGCAGAGGGAGTCCCCGTTCCAGATCCAGGCGTTCAGAAGGCAGGCAGAGCAGGGAGGGCCAAGGCCAAGTGCATCTGGGAGGCTGAGGAGCAGTCGGCCAAGGGGAGGGAGGCGTTGCAGGCTGAGACTCAATGGCCCGGCTGTCGGGGCCGCTGGGACACTGAGGCTGTAGCGGCAAGAGGACGGCACCTGCAGTGAGGACCCCCTGGCTGGGGCGAGCCTCGGCACATGGCCAGAGGCCGGCTGCTTGGAGCCGTGGAGATGAGGCCTGGGGTGGGGACTCCTCTGTCCTGAACGCACAGAGGCCCGGTGTAGTTCCAGACACAACTCACTTCCCTCGGGACACCTCTTCCCCCCAAAACCAGTAGAGCCACACCGCTGTACTTCAGAGCATCTAGCTGATAGCATGACGGCGGGGAAAGGATATACTAGGAGATTCACAGTCTCTGTGAGTGTCCAGTTTTGGCGCTGAGATTCTGGGGGAAAACCCTTGGAGGCCCCGAGGTGTTGGGCAGCCCCCCACACCTTCCTCCGGCCCCGTCCCCGTCCACAGGTTACCTGAACGTGCTGGTGAACAGCCAGTGGAAGTCACGCTGGTGCTCCGTCAGGGACAGTCACCTGCACTTCTACCAGGACCGGAACCGAAACAAGGTGGCCCAGCAGCCCCTGAACCTGGTGGGCTGCGAGGTGGTCCCGGACCCGAGCCAGGACCACCTGTACTCTTTCCGCATCCTCCACAACGGCGAGGAGCTGGCCAGGCTGGAGGTACGCAGCCGGGTGGTGGCAGGTGGCAGCCGGGTGGTGGCAGGTGGCAGGTGCACCCGGGGTATTGCAAGGAGCTCCGGGTGCTTTTGTTTCCTTTGCCTGAGATTGTTTGCGTTTTCAAAAATTTCCATTCCCTTTCTGACCTCAGGGTGGTTGTGTTATAGGAGCAGACAATGAGCCACTTCCTGTGCTTAGGACAGAAAAGGGTATTTATAACTCTGAGCTGTTGGGAAAACCTTCTGGGGATTCACAGGGGTTTGATTTTCGTCCGTGTATCACCAGATGCAGCCTGGTATAGAAAAACGGTGCCTGTTCAGGGCTTATCTGCGGGGGGAAGAATCAAGTTTGTGAGACAGTTACATTTCTCCCACTCCCACCCTGTGGAATGTGATGTCACATCTGCAAAAATAAAAGGTGACATAATGCCTTGCATTGAGCCGGGCAGGTCAGAGCCTGAGTTCACACGGCTTCCACTCCAGCCCACCTGGTCCTGGATCCCGGAGGCGTCACCCAAACTTTGCTTCAATACTGCCCTCTGGTGGCTGAAACATCCACAGCCCCGCTGCTTCTCGGACAAGTTGGCACACCTGTCCCGTGAATAGTATGAGAATATATGGGATAACATCTGAACGAGACAGATAGGCTTCCTGCCATGGAACTTACATTCTAGGGTGCAGCTAAGGTGTTAGTTTTATTGGTTACTTAGTAACAGTTTCTAGAAAGTGGTGGAAGGGAGAGGGGGTGTTGCTCCTAAGAGCCATGGGAGACCCTTTGGGTTTCAAGGGAGGGTGGCATGCTCAGATTTGGATTTTGAAGTGCTCCGTCCACCTGCTGGGGGGCCCGTGGATGGGAGGGGGCAAGAAGGGACATGATGGGACTGTTAGGAAGCTGGTCCAGTGGCCCAGGGCAGGGAGGGAGGTAGCAGGATACGCCCATGAAAAGCTGGACTGAGAAACCCACTGGAAGGTGAATGGGCAAAGGAAAACAGCTAAATGTCAGGCTCACCGCATGGCTCCCTCCCTGGAGAAGAGGCGTGCCCGAGTGGTGGCTCCTCACGGAAACAACCCTGGAGTGTTTGTGGAATCCCCAGCCTTTTCTCATGATAAAGGCAAGAAACCACACGTGCATTTTAACAGAAATACCCAGTGTGTGCATTTGATTGGAATCACTGTGTCCTGGGAAAACCCGAGCACCAGTGTCACTGGGATTTAGTTCAGGATTGATCAGAATCTGGGTAAAGAATTTAAGATGTAACTGTTGACCCTATGCACAAAAACAAATTTCGATGATTGTTTCTTAGCAGAACACCCAGGCAGTCTTGTATGGACGGTGTAGGACATGTGGCAGTTCAAAAAATTGTGTCCACCTAAAATCAAGGCAGTTTTAACGGTTCTCTCCTAGTCCAGTGAGCTTTCTAGGCATGTATGTATAAGTCACCCACGATGCTTGGGACAACACCCACAGCATCACTGAGGTGGCATCAAGGTTATCACCAAGGGCAGGGGGTGTTGTCTGGGGAAAGTGAGGGAAAGTGAGGGAACGTGGCCCTGGCTCCCTGAGGCGCCAGGGGGCAGGGACGGGCATGGGCCCCAGGGCAGTACTGCTCACGCCCCTTCTGCCCCTCCAGGCCAAGTCGTCTGAGGAGATGGGCCACTGGCTCGGCCTCCTGCTGTCCGAGTCAGGCTCCAAGACAGACCCCGAGGAATTCACCTACGACTACGTGGATGCGGACCGGGTCTCCTGTATTGTGAGCGCTGCCAAAACCTCTCTGTTGTGAGTACTGCGGGCCTTCACCTTGCACCCTTCCTCGTGTGGCCGTGCCTCCAGGCACCAGGCCGGTCCAGTTCCACCCAGTGGCGGGGGGTCAGGGGCTGAGCCAGGCCTGAGCAGCTGTGGCCTTTTGCTGGGGTTAGATCGGCCACCTCTTCCTGGCAGCGTGGACAAGTCCCCTGACCCTCCACATCCTTGGCTGGCTCCCCAGCACAGCCTGGAGCAGGCGGGGTGGAGGTGCGCCTTTCCACTTCACAGATGAGCAAACTGGGGCTCAGTTTTTAGAGGGAAGTGGTCCTGGGCCAGGTGGCTGAGGTGCCGCCCATGAAACATGACACCGACCCTTTTCTTCTGTACAAAATGGGGGAAAAACGTCCCTGGTCTGTGAGGCCCCCAGTGTATCATGAAGATGAAATGGGAAAGGGTTTTGTTGTTGAACAAGACCCTAAAAATGGAGTCAGAAGATGGCAAAAGAATGCTAAGAGGGGTTTGGGGAAAGGGAAGTGTTTCTGGAAGAGATGTTTGGAACAGTTCTAGCAGGAGGGCACTGGGAAGAGAAGCAGCAGCTGCGCCTACTGAGTGAATGAGTATTAACTGAGGCTGGAGCAAGTCCCCGGGGCTCCTACGTGGCCTTCATGGTTCCTCTCCTCGTGAGCTCATGGAGGCTGACGGCTCTCACCACCCTGTCTTGCATCCTCCTGTCTTGCTGGGTGACTTCCAGACTGATGCAGAGAAAGTTCTCAGAGCCAAACACATACATCGACGGCCTGCCCAGCAAGGACTGCCAGGACCTGCTGTATGACGACGTGGAGACATCAGAGCTGGCGGCCGCGGTAAGGGTGCACCCAGGGAGGGGTGGTATCGGGGTGCTGTCTCCTCCTGCTGCCAGTCTCCTGCCATGTTCCACTGGCCGTAAGAGGAGTGGATTGCCAGTCACCCGCAGGGCCATCAGTGCAGAAATCCAGGGTTGTTGCCTTTTGTACTGGGGTGGGCAGTCTGCCCGGCACGGGGACCTGTCTGGATAAAACAGCAGGTTACCTGCCCTTGTCCGTACTCGGATGCGCTGTGCCGTGGGGTTGGCCTTTGAGACGCACGTGGACAGGGAGCCGGAATCATTGTGCTGGTGGGTGGTTCCACCCATCACCGTGCTGAGGGTCGCGGTGGATCGACTCCTTTAACCCTAACCACCTTAGAGGGAGGTACCGTTACTCCGTTCTCTTCCAGATGAGGAAATTGGGTTCAAGAAAGTTAGTACCGTGTCCCGGTACTTGAGTGGCCGATGCAGAACTTCAATCCTGACCTCACCTTTGAACCCCAGTTCAACAAGTGGCTTCCCCAAGGAGGGAGGACCCCCCCCCCACTCCACACAGGGAGGGACAAGAGCTCTGGAGCAGGGTGGGTGCAGCCTCTGCAGCCCTGGTTGCAGCGGCGATGGTGAGAGCCCCCCGACTCTCCGCTGCAGGTGGACCCCGAGGAGGCCACCCCTGCCACTGAAGCTCCGAGCAAACACAACCACCTGTACCTGGACCTCGCCCCAGTCAAGTCTTTCCTGCACAGCCCGGGCGGTGCCCAGGCCCAAGGGTGCTCCCCCAGTCTGCCCCGCCTGGACCCTCCAGCCGAGGCTCTGCCTGCGGACCCGGGCCCCACCGCGGAGGAGCCTCTCAAGTCTGCAGAGACCCCCGAGTTGCAGGTACGAGTTGTCCCGCAGCTGGTGAGCCGGGCCCACCTCCCCAGGCCCCTCTGCCAGCTGAGTTGTGTTTCATCCAAAAGCAGGTGCAAGGGAGTCCAGGGCCTGAGGAGCCTTCGCTGGGGATCACAACAGTCAAAATCCAGACCGAACAGCAAAAAATCTCCTTCCCCCCGAGTGGCCCTGACGCTGTGGCTGCCACCCCGGCCGAAACCAGCCCACCTGTGAAGGACAAGTTGAGGGCGACCTCTGCAGGTACCTGTGCTGACAAGAGTTGAAGCTTTTGGAAGTGGCCCAGGGAAGTTGGCCCAATCTTTTCCCTTCCATATGAAGAAACGGGTTCAGAGAGGTGTCGGGACTTGGCCCAGGTCACGCAGTGAAGGAAACGCAGGCCCAGTTTCCCTTACCACCCTGCGAGGCCAGCCTGGCGTCCAGCCCTGTCCTCCGTCAGAGCCCCGGTTCCCCCTGAGCCTGGGCAGTGGGTTGGGGACAGCCCTCGTGCTCCAGCCCTGGCTGACCTGAGGGTCCTCCTCTCGGGGTGTGTAGAGATCAAACTCGGCAAGAACCGGACCGAAGCCGAGGTGAAGCGGTACACGGAGGAGAAGGAGAGGCTGGAGAAGAAGAAGGAAGAAATTCGGGGGCACCTGGCCCAGCTCCGGAAAGAGAAACGGGAGCTGCGAGAGACCCTGTTGAAGTGTACAGGTGAGGGGCCTCCCAGGGACGTGGGGGCTGGGACCTTCCGGGGGAGGAGCCTGGAGCCGGCACCTGGCCCGCGGCCCGGCCACCTTCAGCACAGGTGCGTGCGCCCCGTCCACCTGTCTGAAAGCCACTCCCGTGCAGACGCCCTCGGCCCTCCAGGACCGGAGGTAGTATGAAAAGCTGGCTCAAGGAAGACACCTCTGAAAGTTGTAGTTTGACCTTAAACATTTTATTTTCACTTAAGTCAAACGTTTATTCCTTGGTCCATCTTTGGGCACTGCCTTTTCCTGAGGTCTCACGCCATCTCGTCTCGTCTCTCATTCACTGCATGTCCTGCATCATTCTTAATCTCTACTCTTCGAAGACTTAGGACACTTGCCAAACACATCTGAGTCCCTGCAGAGTATTTCCCAGATCATCCTCCTCTGACCCGTCAGCTGGCCTTTTAAGGGACCCTCCCTGGAAACGGCTTCATTCCCCTTCCAGACAAGGGAGACCTGGCCAGCCTGGAGCAGACGCTGAAGGAAATGGAAGAGAAGTGCAGGGTTGAAGAGAGAAGGCTTGTGGACCTTGAGCTCAACATCGTGCAGGTGAAGGACAACCTGAAGAAGGCCGAGGCCGGGCCTGTGACTCTGGGCACCACCGTGGACACCACCCACCTGGAGAATGTGAGCCCCCAACTGAGTGCCATGGTTCCCCTGAGCTGCTGGCAGGGTCACCTGGACTGGAGTCGGGGAGAAGTGGGGCGGGGAGGTCTCCCTCCCTCCGACCTCACTCTTCTGCTCTCACCACAGCCCAAAGCTGCCACCCCTGTCCCAGACTCCACCCCAGTCAACTCTGCAATGGCGCTCAAGAACAGACCTCTTTCCGTCATGGTCACGGGCAAAGGCACGGTCCTCCAGAAAGCCAAGGTGAGTGGATACGCCTGGCCTCTTTCAGGGCTGCCAGTGGACAGCAGAACTGTCTCTAAGTTGGGGCCCCTCCTCTGACCTGGGCAGCACCTTCCTGCCCTGGACACCACTCTCAGCAGAAGAGGCACAGGGGCTCTGCTATGCCTTGGGTTTAGCGTTTGGTACTGACCTAGTCAGCCCCAGGACACACAAATCCTTGAACTACCCTCCGCCCACTCATGCAGGGGCGCAGCTATGGTTCAGAGCCAGTCTCTCATCAAAAAGTCAGCTCTGGCTGATGGATAGGTAACTGGCCTGCGAACCCAAAGGTCACTGGTTCGATTCCCAGCCAGGGCACATAACCAGGTTGCCAGCCAGGTCCGTAGCTGGAGGCAGGTGAAAGGCAACCATACGTTGCTGTTTCTCTCCCTTTCTTCCTCCTTCCCTGCCCGTCTCTCTAAAAGTAATAAAAGTCAGTGGCTCTAAAGAACTGCTGCCATGCAAACAGAGTCAGGCAGGTGGCATGAGTTGCCTGAAGCTTCCCAGCCAGCTGGTGGCTCGGAAAGGCGTCCATGTTGAATGGATGCCATGACTGGATTTTCCCCTGAGGGCTAGACACACATGTTGGTGATCTTTGACTCATCTGTACAGTAAAGAGCATGCCCAGAACTGCCTGTGGCCAACTCTGCTCCTTATTTCTATCCTGCTGGGGGGGTCTTTTAAGGCCCCCGCACCAATGACTGAGCATTGAACGCACGGGGGCCAACAGACATCGGGAATCGCTCACACCACACATGCCAGGACCTCCAATGTCTCTTAACACATTGTTGATCGGCAGTTTTATAGCAAAAGCTAATGCCAGTGCAAGTATAAGTCACTTGTCATCAGCCAACAACGTGGGGCTTGAAAAGAAGTGTTTTTGTGACCAGTCAATAATGTGTTAATAGATACCCCCTACACACACACACAGTGGGAAAGGAAACATCTTTGCTACCTATGGGTGGGGAAGCTGCCACCAAGGATAACTAACTTTCTTCTTTCGGGGGGTGGGGTGCTGGTATTTGAATGGTGTCCCAGGAATGGGAGAAGAAGGGAACAAGTTAGGAAACAAGCTTCCTCTAAAGAGACTGCTGTCACGCTGGACCTTCTTGGTGACAATCTTGCTTCGTTCAAGTCTTCGTTAAAGCAGCAAGCCGGTGAAAGGGTGAGTCTGTGTGGAAGGAAAATCCAGGACAGGGGTGCTACAAATGGAGAGCTTCAGTTAAGAGGTGGCTCTGGCCCTTTTCACAGCCAAAGGAAATAGTACGACACAAAAAAAAAAAAAAAAAGTGATTTTACACAACATTGATACCGTCTATGTCATGCTTTTTGGAGACATGGTGATAGAGGAGAAAATATTTGGGACCAAGCTGAGGCACCATCCCCTCTACATTAAGGACTTTTTAAAGTGACACTGTATTATATATAAAAAAAAAATGTTTCAGATCCTGTAATTTAGAACAGAGAAACGTCTCTTGAGATTTTAACTGACTTTTTACATTACTGTAGGAAAAAATAAGATTACCTTGTGTTTACAGAGTCAGTCCTGTGGCCAGGCCATTCTTAAAAGAGAAGAGTTATTTAATATAATGCTCTTGCAGTCCCTGTTTTGTAAGTTGTGCTTAATGTCCAGGCCCCTTCCAAGAAAAAAGGGTGAATTTTGTGTGGGGTGGGCTCCCTGGTCTCATAAAATGGGTAGCGCTGCCCCTGCCTTGCCTTCAATGGCATTGTTTTTTTTTTTTAACATCGGTTAAAACATTTCGTCTGTCATCCCTGCCTCTCTCTGGGGTTTCTACACTGGTTCCTGAGAACTAAAGGCCTTTTCATTGTCATTCTAACCCCAGGGCATTTATTTCCTTTGTCATAAGCGATTGGTGTCTTTTTACCATGCGGTGAGTTAAATTGTTTTTTAAAGAATAAAATGTTAATTGTATGTTGGGGTTGCCTTGTCGTTTGTGGAATGACTGTGGCAGGGCTTGATGAACTCCTGCCTCTAGGGGGAAACGTCTTGGCTATGGACACACTGAACTTCAGCAGGTGCGCAGTGTATGCTGGTTAAACGGGCTTAGCCAGAGACGCTGTGCCTCCTTAGACCATGGGATTCTCCTAATTAACAATGTGCCAGATACAGTAGAAACATCTGCAGCAATGTTTATAATTGACTGAAAAGCAAGGTTTCTTAGAAGTCAAACACATTCCTAAATAAGTCTTGAGGGAAAGAACCCAGTACTTAGAATTGCTTAAGTAGTAATTAAGAAGGTTCCTAGGCCCCGGCTGGTGGCACAGTGGATAAGGTGCAGGTCTGTGAACCCAAAGGTTGCTGGTTCGATATTCAGCCAGGGCACATAACCAGGTTGCAAGCCAGGTCTGTAGCTGGAGGCAGGTGAAAAGCAACCATACATTCATGTCTCTCTCTGCCTCTCTCCCTTCCCCACTCTAAAAAATAATAAAAACCTTTAAAAAATTAAAAAAAAATTTTTAAAGGTTCCTAGCATGAATGTATTTTTTAAATTTTAATTATTATTCTTAAAGGGGAAGGGAGAAAGACATCAATGTATGGTTGCCTTTCACCTGCCTCCAGCTACAGACCTGGCTTGTAACCTGGTTATGTGCCCTGACTGGGAATTGAACCAGCAACCTTTGGGTTCGCAGGCTGGTGCCTTACCCACTGTGCCACCAGCCAAGGCTGTTTGTTTTTTAAATGACAAAACTTGCCGATATTTTTATGTAAGACTTACTCATTATTCCCCAAAATAGGATTTGGTTATCCTTTTGCAATATGTGTTGGACTTTGGTATCACAGCTCTAACTTGATAAAATGGAAGGTACAAATTCCTCAAATGGCTACATTCGTAGTGTTTTCTTGTAATTTAAAGTCTTGTTAGCATAGGTACTTAGGCTCTCCTCTCATTTGGCCTTTAATAACACCTCACGTTGCCTTTTAATTATATCAGGGTTTTTAGTGAGCAGGATTTTTAAAATAAGCATAGTTATTCAGTGTTTATCCAAGGAATCAAGGTGGTTCAACCACTGAAAATACAAGGTCTATCCCAAAAGTAACAGCCATGCAAACTGTTTTAATTAAGTGTATTGACATTGGCTCGATACTTTTGGGATAGACCTCATATGCTAATAGGTAATTTATCATATGAGCAGATCAAATGTGAAAACACATTATGTCAACAGAAACAGAAAAGCATACCACAAATCTCAACTCTCCTAATAAACAATCTTGGTGATCTAGGAATAGAAGCATTCCTGTCCTTATAGAATAATCCACAGAAAAGAATTCTTAATAGTGAAAACATCCCTTAATGTCTAGAAGCAGATACCTGTTATTGCCACCACTTTTTAAAACCTATCTTGCAGGTCCTAGATAATGCAAAAGGTGAGAAAAATTAGTATAAAGTATAAAACTCTGAAGGGAGAAACAAAACTGTCAGTAAATGAAATTATTCTAGAAAAGCATCAACCATGCATATAGATGTGTTCAGTAAGTGGGCTGGAATGAGGATCATTCAGAGAAAATAAATGATATAAGAATATAAATGATATAAAACTTGCAATGTTTTAATTTTCACAAGATCATATTTCTCTTTCTTGTATAATGAAAAGTCAATTTCTTTTCAAAGAACAAGGCTTGGCTGGGTAGGTAGAAATGTGGGAATTCCATTTGCTGCTATTGGGACATTGGAAGGATTCAACTATTCAGTGACACCTTCACTGGAAAAGGTTTAAATTTTTTTCAAGAGCTGGGACCTGAAACTAGAGACAGTAAAGCCTTAAAACAAACAAAACTGTGGGTTACATATGAAAGTCCCCAAGCAATTCAAATGGGACATCCAAATAGTCTTGAACCAAAGAACCTACACTATAAAATTATTAAACCGCTGTTAATTTTAAAGACAACGAATCTCTGACTTTACCTACTGCCACCTGCAGGGTGGACCCATGGCCTTGCTCTGATGTCACCTTTTGCCAAGCCCAGCTTAGTAACAGCAATGAAAATATCCCTTGAACACAAATGACTATCATGACACAGTCTTGGCGCACCAGACCATTTATTTCTAACATCTGACAACAGCAGGGTGCTAACCTCTTTCAGGTGCTTTTCTAGGGCCAGAAACCTTTACATCCTTAAAGCGAGGTGGCCTTTACATGAAGGGAGCCTTGACTGGTTACCTAAAAGCATGACGTTATCTACGTGAAAGAGAAAGGCCATGAAGGAGTGTCTGGATTCAGGCGGGAGCTCTGCAACCGTCCCTGCTGGAAACTGAACTTGAAACCACCACGGTCAGGAAGCACGGAGGCCGGCAGGGGTGAGTGGGGAGGGGAGCAAGGGCCTGGTTTGCTGGCCCACATTCCAACCAACGCCCTTAGCCGTATCCATACACATGCTCTCGTCCAATAAACAAGCAACATCATGTCTTGAAATCCTTTAAAAACGATGCATTAAAAAGCAAAACAGGACCCTACACTACGATGTTTTAAAAAACTAAGATGTTTTAAAAGACAAAGCTCCTCTAAGTGTCTTGATTCTGTTTGCTGAGTTAATAAGAATTCTCTGGCTGTTTGCCCCACTAAAAGGGGAGTAAGAAAAGCACTCTGTAAACACCCCACAATTAACCCCTCCTAAGTAAACTCTAAAGGAACCCCACCCACCTCCAAGAGAAGGTGGTCTGCTCCTCAGGCACATGGCCAGGGCTGTTGGCACCCTCAGCCCCTCCCCCACAGTCAAACAAGCTGATTAATCAGTCACCTTCCAGTCTGGGGCTTTTCCAAGTCCGCCCCCCCCCCCCCAACACAGATGCAGTCACCAGAAATCACAAATGCTGCCCAAGTTCCTTTTCCAACCAGAAAATGCCCCTAGGACATCTTTCGGGGATGCACTTTCTCCATCTTGAAATGCCATTGCTTGGGTGGTCCGCACACCCCGTGACTCTGCCTCCTTTTGAACTTAACGCCCCAACAACATTCCAGTGAGCATCTGCTGTGGGGACCAGGTGAGCTTCACTCAGGCCAGCCAGGGGCTCCAGGTTCTCCTCGGCGGGAAGGTGACGGATGACAGGCGCACCGGGCGGGCGCAGCTGGGTACAGCAAGTCACCCTTTACTCACGTGTCGGGAGTTTTCAGCACCGTCGTTAGTGGGCGGAACCAGCAGCTACCTGTCCCTAAGCAGCAGGTCCACAGCTGGGCCATGTCTTCTCCCCGACTGAGGAAAGGGGGCAGAAGGGTGCGGGACAGAGCTGGAGCAAGACAGGATGCTCTGCCCAGGCCGGGTGTCCTTTCAGCGCCCCGCGTGCCCAGGCCGCCGCCGGAGGTGCTGGGTCGGGCCCGGGTGCTGCCTTCCCGCAGGCTGTGGGCGGGAGCCCCGAGCCGACAGGGCATCTCCTCTCAAGGCTCCTGGGAAGGAAGCAAACTCTGAGGACGTGGAAGTGTCGGGGCCCTCCCACCCCACCAGCAGCTGCCTGGGCTCCTGCTGGTCTTGTTCTTACTCCACAACCTGCTGAAAGACGCCGGATCAAAGGCCCTAGCTGACGGCCCTTCAGATCTACTCCAGGGAGCCATCTGCTGCCTGCAGTGAAGAACCCAAGGGGACCTGTCTTTTGTTACAGGGTTGGGGTTCACCAACAGGAGCCCCAGGTGGGCCTGGGAGGCGGCCCAACGGTCCTCTATGACCTCTCTCCAGCCTCCAGCTCCGCCTCCCCATCCTCACTCACAGCGGATTCTCCCGCCTCACTGAGCAAATGGACACACTCAGAGAACGCCACCAGCTCCCATATCCACCCACCCACCTGCCTCTGGGCCCTCGGAGGCCTTTGTCCCACCACCATTATTTTGCTCACATATGCTAAATATACTCCCTGTTCTACTTCCTGTCTGCCCCCCACACACATGATGCTCCGTCTGGGCAGAGATTTTCACTGTCTCATCTACTGCTGGGTTCCCCGCACCCAGAATGACACCCAGGATGTAGAAGGCCCCCCACTACGTGTTTCTTGCGTCAATGAACTGATGCTAAGATTCCTTCCATGGAGTCAACACCCTAGAAGCTGCCTTCAGCTGACTGCCCAGGGCTTGGCCAGTCCCGGACAACCATCCCCGGCTCCCAGAGGCAGAGTAAGAACCCCACTCACGGTTCTCACAGTGGGGGCCCTCCCAGCCATCTCGGCACGTGCAGAGGTAACTCCCGTTCCGCAGGACGCAGGTGCCCTCGTTCATGCAAGGGCTGGGTTTGCAGAGGTTGATGGGCCGCTGGGCTTCTACAAGAAAGGACGTGCCCAGGGGGCCCCACCGGGGTCGGCTGCCCAGATCCCCCTCACCCCCACCCCCGCCACGGCTCCTCTCAGGAAGCTCCTCAGGGCAGCTGTGAGGCCACTAGGGTTAGGGTCTTACACATCTTAAGCCTCGGGCTGGCACCAGGACGGTGCTCCACACTGCCTGGCTGGGTCAGACTTCCACCTCTCTCGCCTACATGCACAGGGAGACTCGGATGGGCCAGGCTCAGAGCGCCGCTTCCATAAGACGAGCACATACTTTTTCAAAGGCAGGAAGGATGTACTGGCCAAAGGGGGCCTTGGGGTCAGGCTGGCCTGGCTCTGTTTTGCTCCGTGCTCTGGCATTTACTACCAAGGTCAGTGTCAGCCTTGGGGGATATGTTGGTCTCCTAGCAACATCTTCTGTTTAAATGGAGTATGTACCCTCCCAAGTTTGGGGAGGGGTACCTGTGACATTTTCTGTAGCCTCAAGTCAGAAGAGAATGGCTGCCCCTCCCGCAGGATGTCCCCTGAGCTCGGGATGGCGCGCAGAAGCTGCTTCGTGGAAAGCGCTCAGCAGCCAGGAAGAGCTATAAACCTTGCAAAGGTGGGAGTGACAGGTTCAGCCTGAGATGCGCCCCCTGGGAAACAGCCCTGGAGGGTGTGCTCCCCCCACTCACCTCCACAGAGCCACTCGATGAGCGCGTCCTGGTGAAACCTCAGGTCTGCGTAGGCTGCCACATGCATCAGGTCGTCCCGGGGACCTGCGAGCCTCCGCAGTGTCTCCCTCAGCACAGGCCCCAGGCCCACCACCAGGACAGACACACCATTGTCCCTCAGCTTCTGGGCAGGGACGGCGGCATCCTCGGCCCCCCTCCCACCTGTGATTACCACCACAGCCTTGGGGACACCAGGCCGGGCGCCCGCCTGGACAGTCATCACCTTGTCATAGATGTGCAGCAAGGCTGTGCCTGCCGAGCCTGACCCCCCCAGGTAGGGGGCCTGGCTCATGGCCCGCAGTGCTGCAGGACGGGTGATGTGGGTGTCCAGCCCGAAGACCGTCTGAACCTGGCTGCCGTACACCACCAGGCCGATCTGCGTTACGTCAGGGTTCACATCGAACCGGAGGGTGCAGCTTCTCACAAAGCTCTGCATCTGGGCGAAATGCTCAGGCCCCACGGAGGCGGAGGCGTCCAGCATGAAGACCAGGTCCAGCGACTGCGCCCGGCAGCCTGCAGAAGCAAGCAGAGTGGTCTCGGGGCCAGGCTCTGCCAGGTGGAGCCCCTCCCCTAGACCGGGCCAGCAAGGAGGGGACAGTAGTCTGTCCACTGCAGTGGCCGCCTCCACCTTATAGAACACTGGCCATATGTACGAATGCCTGGCTAGACCTCACTTTCAGCCTCCCTGGCAGCTAGGTGTGGCCTGGTGTCTAAGTTCTCTCCGGTGGGATATGACTGGAATTGTGCAATTTCCAAGTGATCTGCTCAGAAGGAAGCTGTTTGTCCTCCACTTCCCCTTTCACCCTTCTTCCTGCAGAGAAAAAGACCTTGAACCTAGAAGCAGAACCCTAAGATAGCCAAGCCACCCTGCAGGTCCAGGCCACAAACCTCTGAATGGGTACAAGAGAAATAAATGTAAGCCTTTGATTCTGGTGACCCTGTGGGACAGCGGCTTCACCTGTACCCTCATCCATCCCATTACTGAGCATCCTCCATGGGCCATGTGCTGTATACAGGGTACTAATTGTACCAAGGGGACAAAATGGGTCAATCCCTACCACTGGTGGGCTGACAGTCTACGGGAGGTAGGCATGAGTCCAGTGTAGAATTACAGGTTATATGAACAACCATGAAGGAAAAAGCAGGGCACTCCAAGAGGCGCCCGTAGGAGCAACATCAGTAGATTGGGAGAAGTGGCCAGGACCTCTCTGAGGAGTTGGCTTAAATCCTAGCTCCGTAAGTATAAGCTGGAGGGGGGTGGGTTCTAAGGTGTTCCCCACCCCATATAGTTGCTGCAGAGACGTGCAGGGACCAGACTGTAAGGAGCCCTCAGATACCAGCAGGGGTTTGGGTTTCATTCCAAATGCAGAGGTGAACCACTGGGAAAGTTTAAGTCCAGAATAAGATGATCTGAGTGGTTTTTAAAAACCATTCTAGCTCAGGGAAAGTCTGAGAAACTGTCACAGCCAAGAGGACCTTAAGAAGACAATGAAGGCAACCATACATTGATGTTTCTCTCCCTCTCTGCCTCTCTCCCTTCCTCTCTCTCTGGAAATAACTTAAATCTTAAAAAAAAGACAATGACTGAACATAATACGGTATCCTGCCCAGAACCCTTGGGACGGAAAAAGAATATTAGGTTAAAACTAAGGAAATTTGGGGCTCTGGCTGGTGGCACAGTGGTAAGGTGCTGGTCTGTGAACCCAAAGGTCGCTGGTTCAATTCCCAGCCAGGGCACATAACCAGGTTGCAAGCCAGGTCTCCAGCCAGGTACGTAGCTGGAGGCAGGTGAAAAGTGACCATCCATTAATGTCTGTCTCCCTCTTTGCCTCTTTCCCTTCCTTTCTCTCTATAAGTAATAAATAAAACCTTTAAAAGTAATAAATTATATATTTTTAAAAACTAAGGACATCTGAATAACCTATAGACTCTAATCATGGATGGCCATTGGTTCATTGATTGTGACAAATGCACCTTGTTAACACCTCACAAGAGGGACACGGGCTGTGGAGTATATGAGAACTCTACCCATGTCACGAGTTTTCTGTAAACCTAACAAAACTGTGTTTAAAAAACTCATTCTGGCTGCCACAGGGAGACTGGACAGGAGGGGCAGGAGGGAAAGTCTCACTGGAATGACATCTGGGGGCTGAGGAGCTGAATTCCACCTGCCGCCTCTGCAGGAGACACCAGGGGCCCCAGCCAAGGGTGCTTCAGCCACTCCATCCTGCGCCACAGGCCCACAAGCCCTGCCCACCGATGGGCAGGTCTACTCCCAGGGGGCAGTGTTCTCCAGAGCACCCCCCAATGACAGGTCACAACATCAACTTAATGGGTCATGCAACCCAATAGGAAATATTAGAACACAGTTCAGGTAGACGGGACAAGTACCATTCCGCGGAACACTTGTTTCAGCTGTGTGTGCACACGCACACATGCACATGCGTGCACACGCATGGTGGGAATCTGGGTGGGCTCCCACCAAAGAAGCTGGAACGCTGCTCTTCGAAAGCATGCTTTGTAGGTTCCGAGCTCCTTGTTAACAATAATAAAATAATCATGACCAATAGCAACAGTGGCCATTTTCGGAGCGCCTACTCTGTGTACATTGCTTGTCTTTCTTAATCCTCACAAGAGCCCTTCAGGAGGTGCTATTATTGGTCCTGTTTATTAACCTGTAAACTAAGAAGACACGCAGGTGGCTAATACACAAAAGCAGTTCCAGCCCCTAGGCACGGCCTCCATTAAGTGGTGACGAAGAAAAGGCAGGTCCTGCCGCAGACCACCGGCCCGGGGCGGGCTGAGGCGGCTCCAGGGGGCGCAGGCGCCTGGATCTTACCTGGCCGTGGCCGACGGCACAGCTTCCCCTGCAGCTCCAGGATGTGGCCGGACAGGTCCTGCGGGGAGGTGTAGACCACGACGTTCTCGGGGCTGCCCGTGATCTCCTCCAGCTCTGTCCGCACGGCCTCGCTGCCCACGCCCAGCAGCAGCAGCTCTCGGGCCCTCGCACGACGCGCTGGGCCGGCCACCTCGTCCTCGGAGCGTGACTCCGTGAGCAGGACCACCACTCTGCGAGGCCGGTCCTGGCCGGTCCTGCTGGCGCTCCCAAAGCCGCGCTCCGCCACCTGCCGCAGGGCACTGCCTGTCAGGGTGGTGCCTCCGCTGAAGGGGACGGCATCCAGGCTCCTGACCAGGGCAGGCACGTCCTGGTACTCGCCCACGGGCACTGCCACCAGCAGCTCCTTGCTGTACTGGGCCACCCCCACTCGGGCCCGCGAGTCCTCGCTGAGTGACGTCTGCACAAACTGCTTCACGAAGGCCTTGGCCCGCAGGAAGCCCTCCAGCGTGGTGCCTGCCGAGCTGGCCAGCAGGAAGAGGACGTCAATTCGGCAAGCCAGGCTCAGCGTCGGGGCTGCAGAATCACAGTGGCCGTCATGCTATGGCCACCGGGAGCATGGTACTCACCTTCCCACCCACGGGGCCCGGTCACCCCACAGGGCAGAAGAAACCCCTCCCCCAGGAGGGAGACTGGGTGGAGAAACTGAGGCTCTGGGACGTGGTGACCAGAGCTCTTCTTCCTGGCTCCAGCTAAGGACCTCCACCCAGCACTATTTAGCCATTGCCATCTATTTGATCACTGTCCTCCCTTATGGCTGGTGTTTCTTATGTCCTGTTTGAGAAATCACGAAGACACACTCCTAAGTGAAAACAAGGTTCACGGCTCTGACTTTTACGTCGGGATCTATGATCTTTCTGGAATCGATCTTTGTGGGGCTGGTGAGGTAGAGGGTCAAGACTGATTTCTTCCACGTGTAACTCTAACTGACCCAGCACTACATTTTTTAAAAAGTCATTAAGCCCCTACTATGTGTCAGGCGTTGTGCTAAGCACTGAACATTCCGGGTGGAGCAAAAAGTAGGTTTATAATTGTCTGTCTGGAAAATACAATGATTAATAAATAATAAAAGAATAAACTTTGCAGCCCTGGCTGGTAGTACAGTGGATAAGGCGCCAGCCTGCGAACCCAAAGGTCACAGGTTCAATTCCCCAGCCAGGGCACATAACAAGGCTGCAAACCAGGTCTCCAGTCAGGTCTGTGGCTGGAGGCAGGTGAAAAGCAACCATACATTGATGTCTGTCTCCCTTCCCCTCTTTCTAAAAATAATGAAATTAAAAAAAAAAAAAAAAACTTTGTGTTTTGCATACTCACAACTATGGACCTACTTTTGCCCCATCTTGAATGTAATCTGATTTCAAGCTCCTAACAAAACCTCTGGGGTAAATAAAGCCTATTACCATCTTCATTTCATACCTTTGAAACCAAAAATGGTTGAGGTTCCTCTTCCTAGAAACGGGGACAGACAAGAGGCTCTGCCTAGCAACCGGACTCTGGTCTGGCTCCGGGCCGCAGCTGGGCTCCGCGACACTCAGGTGTCAGGCAGTGACCATTCTAAAGCTAGGAAGCCAGGAGCCACTGTCCTGCCTGGAGTTCCACCAACGGAGTCATTGACTCACAGGGTCTTCATAGGCCACATCCCGTGAGACACCACAGCAGTGGTGTCTCTAACCTCAAGGGCCAGTTTCTACCTAGTAGCTGGAGGGGTGAGAGGTGAGAGGGGGAAGCCTGAACACCACTGGTCCCTAACGGTCCCCAGGGGCCCATCTTAGAAATATGCGCACACCTACCGCAGTTAACCTCCCCTGCAAAGGCTGGAGGGCAGAGGCAGTGGTACCGGTCCAGTCCTTCTGGAACACACGTGCCTCCATTCCGGCAGGGCTGTGAGTCACAAGGGCCTGTCGAAGAGATGCCCATTAACGGCCTATACGTCAGCCCACAGGCACGAGTCTGGCGGGCCACCCTGCTCCACCATGGCCCAGCTCCCCCTACCTCTGGGGACCACCAGGAAACTACTGGGCTGGCCAAAAAGTGTGTTTAGTTTTTCTGTACAATGGCTCTAGTAGCGCTTAGTTGTCCTTAACTTCATTAGAAACAATTTTGTTAAGAATCTATTATGACAGCAGCCATATCAGCATGTGTTAAAAAATAGCTTATTGGCCCCGGCTGATGGCACAGTGGACTAGGCCCTGGTCTATGAACCCAAAGGTTGCTGGTTTGATTCCCAGCCAGGGCACATAACCAGATTGCAAGCCAGGTTTCCAGCCAGGTCCGTAGCTGGAGGCAGGTGAAAGGCAACCATACATTGATGTCTCTCTCCCTCTCTCTCTACCCCTCTCTTCGAAAAATAATAAAATCTTTTTAAAAAAAGATTATCAAAATTGGTGAATTTCTGTGCAGCCATTCTAATATTGAAGATGGAACGTTTTCAGCATATTATGCCTAATTATTTCAAGAAAAGTAAAAATGACACTGAAATGCAAAAATAAAATTGTGCCATGTATGCAGAAGGTGCTGTGACTGATCGAACATGTCAAAAGTGGTTTGCTTCGATTCCCCAGCCAGGGCACATAACCAGGTTGCAAACCAGGTCTCCAGTCAGGTCTGTGGCTGGAGGCAGGTGAAAAGCAACCATACATTGATATCTCTCTCCCTCTCTGCCTCTCTCCCTTTCCCTCCTTCTAAAAATGATGAAATAAAATATTTTAAAAAAAGAAGAAAAAAAGTGGTTTGCAAAGCTTCTTGGTAATTTTGACATTTTAGCTAAATAATTCTCTGCTGTGGGGTGGTCTTGTGCATCAGAAGATGTTTAGCAGCACCCCTGGCCTCTACCCACTAGAAGCCCATAGCAGGAGGTAGCTGACATACTCAAAATACCCAAATCAATAAAGTTATTGGTGAAAATGAAAAATGTGCCTATTTTATGGAAAAAACTAAACAGACTTCTTGGCCAACCCAATAGCTGCCGCACGTATAGCAAAGAGGGAAGAGAAAGTGAGGTATGCACAGGAGAAGCTGAGTGTAGGCGGTAAAGGACACTCGGTGGTGAACTTGGTAAGGTGCTGTGTGAATTGCAGGCTTGCTTGGGGATGTGCCAACGGGACCTGGGCTGTTAGGGACTGAGTTGTGTCCCTCACCCCAAATCCATATGTAGCAGTCCTAGCCCCCAATACCTTAGGATATGACTGGATTCGGAGATAGAGCTTTTCAAGAGGAAAGTAAGGCTAAATGAGGTCATAGGGTGGGTCCTAATTCAATACGATTGGTGTTCTTAAGAGAAGAGACACCAGGGACGTGCACTTGGACATGCACAGGGACGAGCAAAGGCCATGTCAGGACACAATGACAACACGATCATCTGCAAGCCAAGCAGAGAGGGCTCAGAAGAAACCAAACTTGTTGACACCTTGACCTTGGACTTGTCTCCAGAGCTATGAGAAAACACATTTCTGTTGCTGAAGCCACTTGGGCTGCAGCCTTTTGTCAGAGCAGCCCTAGAAAACTGATGTGCGATACCCTGAGAGCCCACAGCTGCCACGGAGGCCGGGAGCAGCTCCAGGTGGCCATCGCGAATAACTGGTGCTGGGCCTGAGCTTGATAAGAAAGAAGAGCTCAGCAACATGGCGCTGACAGTGGGGGTATCCTGGACTCAGGGGACACTGCGGGGCAGATGGTACCATTTCTCGAACTCCACATGTGGCCAACAGCCTCCGTGGGCTGGTACAAGACAGCGAGCCAACAGACCCTGGAGTTAATGCACGTGGCCTCCTCCACTCCCTCCCCCCCAAGCTCCAGTAACCCCATCTAAAGAGGGGTGGCAACTGAACTTGTTCCGGTGTTAGCATGAGGCTTGTATGAACCAATCCATGGAAGGTATTAGGAAGAACAGAGCCTGACATGCAGCAAACAGCCCACAGCAGGGAGAAGACTGCTCTGGTCCCAGGCCCGGACTGAGCAGCAGAGCTCCAGAGGCGGACCGTACCTGGGCAGGTGGTCCTGTAGCAGGTGGCGGGATGGGTTAAGTATACTTTCTTCCAGCTGCAATTCGAGGAAACAAATGGTGGAGATCAAAGGTTTAACAGGAGGGCAGAAACTGGGGAGGTTCTAGAAAACACAAAACTAATATAAAATCCCAATGTGGAAAGAGATCAAGAAAGATTTCCTTGTTTTCTTTCTTGACTCCATCCCAGCTTTTATCTGCACGTAGCGTAGGGAATGTTTCAAACTACCCAGAGACAAAAAAAATAAAAAGTAAGAAAAGAGATAATGTCATTTGGCCATCATGTCAGAAGTCAGAGATATCTGTGGCTGAAAGCCTGAACTGTGAGAACAGCTTTTGGTGACAAGTTACTTCTTGGGGCCAGAACAATGCAGGAAAAGGGGATAGGAAACATCTGAACTTAGGCAACTGGATTCTGGCTGTGTGACCCCAGGCAAGTTACTTTCCTTCTCTGTTCTTTGGTTCCTTCTTCCAGAGTAAATTTACCTGTGGTTTTCAACTGCATTCCTTGGGTCCTCAAGGAAGGGAAGGAGACTGAGTGGCCAGGGTGACAGGCCTCCCTAAGTGCCACAGCCCCACCCCTTCACCCAAAACGGGATCTTTCTGGTCTGCACAAGTATCCACTTGAGGCTGGGCAGCTCCAGATTTTCAAACCACTGAACTGGACGATATCAGAGGTCCACTTGCGTGCTAACATCCCGTGATAAAACAAGGGCCACCATTCCCCTGGGGGCTTCCATGCTCCAGGGACCCTCAAGGTTACCATGAAGCCACAGCTACCAGAGGAGACAGCTATCCCCACTTTGCAGGTGCAGGTACGAGCTCAGAGAGCTGAAGTAGGTGTCCCAAAGTCCCGCAGTTAGGAGAACACAGCAGAGGTGGGATCCAGATTCCACCACCCAACTCCAAAGCCCCAATACCCAGTTCTGAGGGTCTGCATGTGCGGGTGATGGGCCTGCCCTGTGGGAGGGGTTCCTCATTGGTGGGCAGAAAGCCCTCCTCTAGGTTGGCAGAAGCTCCTAGGATGGCCTCACCCAAAGCCATGCTCCTCTTTGGGCCATGGCCAAAGTTCGCTCACACTTTCCAGAGGGGCCTTCTTCCTACAGACCTACCCTGCTGCCTGCCCCAGCGGGGAGCGAATGGGTCCACCTCTAGGTCAGTCTATTTTGGAGCAAAGCATCCACTTGAGGTCAAAGCCAAGTCAATGATGAACTCACAGAGTCACCAAAGTCAAAAGTCTGTCCAACTGCCAGCTCAATAAAGAGAAACCATCTCCCTCCCCATCTGTATTTCTCACAAAACCATAGTCCCAGCCCAGCCAGCTCCCCACCCCGCCTGCACCGGAGATGGCATTGCTGCGGCCAACACTGGTCACAGGGCCTTGCCTGATCCGCACACGGCTTGTCCCCGACTGTCCCTCAGGCCTGGACCAAGGTGCCAACAAGCAAGGCCTTCCAGGCCCGCTCCTTAAAATTGTGACCCCGCTCCCCACCACCTGCCCACCCCGCCCAGACCCCCTGCCGGGTTCTTTCCTATCACTACCTCCTAGTTTAGGTTACGTATTCATTTTATTTACTGGACTGTCGGCTCGTGAGCCGAGAGCAGATGTTTCTGAGATGTTTAGGCTGATTCCCAGGGACCTGGGGCAGTGCCCGCCAACACAGTTTCTGGAATGAGGGAGGTGATGAAGAGCCGCCTCTTTGCAGGGCCTGCGGTGTTAGTGCATCGTACATTGCAGGGAGGACAGTCCCCATTCTGGCACCTGAGACCCCTCAGGGAGGTCGCTGGCCTGCTTGTCCAAGGGCCCCTCTTGCCCAGGGACATCGTGAGGGCCGTGATGGTGCCAGGTCCTCTCTGCACGCTGCCTGGCTCCGTGCGGCACCTGGAACCCGTTCACTGGAGAACAGAGAAACCTTGGGAGCTGAAGAGAGCCTCTGCAGCCTGTGACATGGCGTGAAGCCTCACTTCCTCCAAACCACGTGTGGGACACGGTCCTTCCCTGCCGAAGTGGCCTTTGGACTCTCCAGCCCTCACACTTTTTCCATTGACCTGTCGCATTGCTGAGCATGAGCTGATCTCATCGGGAGGCAGGCCAAGGGGCCAAGGTGTAGCTGGTCCACACGCCAGGAAGGGCGAGAGGCCGGCTCGCAGGTGCTGGCCAGCTGCTGTACTGGAGGTGGCCTGGACCCAGCATCGAAGGGACAGTGCAGGGACTTGTGAGGGACGGGCTGTTGGCTGGGCAACAGGTGCTCTAGGCCTCAGCTCTGGTCCCGAAGGTTCCAGCATGGCCTCCCCCCTGAAATTCATCCAAGATCTTAAGCCTTTTGCCTCGCTGAGCTCTCATAAATGTGGAACCTGGAGCTCCGAGGACCCAAGCCACCAGATCACCATCTCACATGCAGAGCACTGTCCTGCAGGCCTGGCTTTGGCCCACTTACCAGCCTCCGGGATGGCCGTGACCTTGTCACCCTCCTTGTACTCAGCTCTGTCCCTGGCCCCTCCTACGACTCCTCCAAATCCTGTGGCCCCTGAGCACTCAGCCTTGGGGACCTCCCTCCCCACCCAGGCCGTGCCCTTGGGCTCTGACCCCAGACCACAGGGACACACCTGGAGAAGGGACAGACAGCGGCCAGCACACCCCCGGTCCCCCGAGATCCTCTCCAGCACAGGGCGTTGCCGACAAACTCCCTGACGGTCTCCAGCGTCCTGCGTTCACAGGGGTGAGGCTGGACCTCGCAGTCTGTGTTCACCGCGCATGAGGGGGGAGAGACAGGGTTACGCCCTCTGCCCCCACTGTGGTTCCAGCACCCCCAGCCCCCGGCCAGCACGCTGCGGAGGGGATCACCCCTGTCCCTTGCTGGGCGGCCTCTTGCTAGGCCTCTCTGTACAGGCCCAGCCCTGCACAGCTTTCACACCCTGTTCCCACGAGTGTTTCCTATAACCTGCTTCCCTTTGCTCTTGACAAAGGCAACTACGAATGCAGAGGCGTCACTCCAAGCTGAGGTGTCCATGTGCTGACCCCCAGCAGGGGAGCTGGCCTGGCTCTTCCTCCCAAGCAGGGGACAGGCACGGGGCCCCGAGTGCTCCCAAGCCCTGGGCCCCTTTACCCCCTAGAGAGAAGCTCCGGGTTCCCACTGGGAAACCTGCAGGGCCTGCCCCAGGGCCCCAGGGTGCTACTGGACCTGTTCCTGAGCCCTGGCCTCATGCCTGGGGAGCCCTCCCCATCCCGCACCCCCACTTCCACGTGAGCAAGCCCACGCCCTCCCAGGCTGGAAGGCCGTACCTGGAGAGGCAAAGGTGCAGATGTCGGAGCTGCTGAGGGTGCTGAAGAGGCCGTTGGTGGCGTCCTCCACGTGCTCAGCCATCAGCACGTGCTGCTCCCGGGGCTCGCTGGCCAGCGTGTGCAGCTCCTCCCACCTGCGCCCCAGCCCCCCGCTGAGATGCCATCACCCTGTCACACCAAACCCCGGCCCTCCTGCCCACCCATCTTCTCCACCAGGGGCTCCTCATGGACAGCCGTGATGTCCCTCAGCCACGCCACGGTCCCCAGGCGGACCCAGAGTGAGAGTCTCTTACCTGGGAAAGCGGACCCCCACGGCAAACACAGTGACACCTCTCTCCTGCAGCTGCTTGGCAGGCAGCGCCACAGGCCCCTGGGACCTCCCATCAGTGATGATGACGAGGACCTGGGGCACGGAGGCATTCCTGCCACCAGGAAATCCCTTGCGCAGAAAATACTTGAGAGCGAGGCCGGTCTCCGTGCGCCCTCCTCTGAGCTCACCCGGAAGGAAAACACAAAGCTAAGAACACTACTACCATCACTGAAGTTCATGTGTCTGCAAAGAGTCTCCCTTTCGTTCCCTGAAGAGACTGTCTCCCGTCTCTAAAGAGCCATATTAGTACTCAGCTACTACTTGACGCCAAATGCTTCACCTACCTGGTACTGAATGTAACCCTTAGAACTAGGATAAAGGGTGCTGCTATTATCCTCACTTAATAGGTGAGAAAGCCCCTGATCAGAGAAAGGACAATGCCAATAACTGCTACTATTTATGAAGCACTTACCACGTGTATCAGGTACCAGTAATGTGAAGGGGACGTGAGAGTTCACACGTACACAGGTCCTTAGCTCGTGTGACTATCATCACAGCTCTGAGACCCAGGAGTCTAGAAAAGGGCCCTCTCTTCTCTAAGGTCACAGAGCTCGTGAGCGGTTGGAGGCAGGACTTGAGCTGTAGAGCCTCCATTTCCATAAGCCAAGTTCCTAACCACTACCTGACACAACCACTCACCTGCCTCTCACCCAGCTAGTGGCAGTCAGAGCTGAAGCCTAAATCCAGTCATGCTGGTCGCAAAGCCCGTGGTTTCTCCTTTCCAGGGGATGGTGAGTTACAGCCTGAGGGCCAAATCTGACCCTTGGCCAGTTTTTGTAATTTAAAGTTGGGGTGGGAGGAGTAGCCATACCCGTTCACTCACGTCCTGCCTGTGCAGGGGCCACGTGGCCATCAAAGCTCGAAATAGTTCCTCTGGGGTTTTTTCACGACAGAAGTTTGCTGACACCTTCTCACACTGTTCTACCCACATGGTCATACAGCACTCTTGTCACCAAAAGCCAAGGTGCCCCCCCACGACCACAGAGCTCCCTGGGCCTTCACGTGCGTCCCTGTCAATGTGCGCCATGAGTCTCCCAGCTGTGGTTAGAGAGAAATTCAATTCCAAGGACATGAGGGTCCAGGTCCCCAACTCCCCTGGCCGGTCAGGTACCCACCCTTCATAGCACTCGGCACGCAAGCCCCTGGGCCGCCCACCCTCTCCGCCTCGGTTCCCTCATTGGCACACACCAAGGTCGGGTGAGATTCCTAATGGCCCCAAACTCTGGGCAAAGGGAAGAAACCCTGCTGCCTCTACTTGCCTTAGTCCATGGGGCGTCTCTGTCTCTCTGTCTGTCCTGAGCTCAGACTGCAGCTCCAGATGGAGCCGTCGAAGGCTCAAGTCTCACCAAGATTTTTCTAATTTCTCTGATGAGACTAAACTAGATTGAAAGTGAAGGTTCGCAGATCAACTACTGTCTGGGGGAGATGTGATGGGCTTGTTTGTTTATTTGTTTTTGGAGGGGTACCCAGAGGCTAAACATTTGGCCATCATTGTAGTCAAGTGATTAGGAACATGGGTTCAGAGCAAAGCGGGGCTCAAATATTAACCCTGTGATGTACCAGCCAGGTGAACGTAGAGAAGTTACTGAACTGAGACTCGGTTTCCTTCCCTATTAAAGAGGGAAGGTACCAGTATCGTCTGAGGATTAATGCTGTGCTCAGCACCTCCCGCCATCTAGTAGGCACACTCCGTTAGTGTAATTATCACAATAAACCAACTACCAGCCTATTCCAAGAAGTTTATCTTTTGAGTTTGTCTCAAGTCCCAGGGAGCATAAAAACCCCTCAGGAGACTTAGATCCTGTCCTCAGAGAGGCCAAGTTGGTAGGTGTTTGACGGAGTCTGAGACTCTACATTATTTTTGAAACCAGCCTCCCTTCTCCCACTTAGTCTTTTAAAGTCCCTGGAACAGACTTTGAAAAAAATATTCCATCAGAAAACTCCCCATGGGAATAAAAATGTTGCTTACAGCCTACTTCTATTTTTATTTTTTAAGCAATCAGCCAAAATCCTGGAATCAACCCAAGCCTGTCCTTTCGGCATGATTTAATACATCGTGATCATTTAAGTTGTTGGATTATTACATAACCATTAAACAGGCTCAGCATGAAAAATGCGGCTTTATGCAAACATACACATCGAATAATATCCAGTTAAATAAGAGCTAAGTGCTTTGTAAGTGCAACTATTTTAAAAGCTACGTTTAAATGGTAATGCGGTTTGACATTGACCAGAGGAGGCTGTAAGCAGCTTTGTGCAATGGTACAGTGGCGAATGCCATTTCTCTAGAGCTATCTAAATACAGAACTCTGATACAGCTGTAGATGGGGTCCCCCCAAAAGGCAGTCACCCCGCTCAGAGCTGCATTGCTGGGAGTTCATGAAACGATGGGGTGAGCTTGCCCAGCCACCTGGCTAGTTCTGAGTGTTCAGGAAGCCAAATGCTGACCACATTGTACCTGATTTTATGTTATCACAAGGTGCAATCCTGAAAGGCTTGCTTGTAATATTTTCTAAAGTTCCCATAGGAAGGCAGCAATAAGGTCATTGTCAGGGGTGTTCTTAGCCACCTGAAAACAACACTTCAAGGGAACCGCCTTGGTCTGGAAAGGCAAGTGTTCCAGGTTTGAGGTAAACCTGTTCTGATCAGTCCAGCAGTTTAAACTTCAGTGTAGGAAAAGGAAAGGGAGCCCTGCAGAGATCATCATTCCTATTCGACCAACGTTCCTGTTGATGAATAACAGCATCTTCGTGTTTAGTGTCCTCATTGGCCCTGCAACTGCAGTCAAAATGTTGGTCACTGCCCCCTTGCCCTGTCTGCTGTCCCTTACTGTCATCGTGGATACGCAGGGCTCCCTGTACGCATCCCCTGAAACAGAGCTGACCTCAGTCAGACACACCAAGAGGCTTCATTCCCCACCTCCTGTGTCCTCATCGTGGCTGCGTTTCATTTGTCATGAGGAAGACTCTCCAGCCTTTAGTCCTGACTTTCACCACAGCTGAGAAGAGGCTGGACCAATTGTCTAGGGGGAGGGAAGGGGGAGTCCGGAAAGGACAGTTGGGTGGGCCTACGGGACTAGCGGTGCGACTCTGACCCTGTCCCAGTCACCTGCTCCTTAACCTCAGCACCCATCCTCTGTGATATAAAGACTTGGAACGGACCCCAGATAATTGCTACAGTGCCTTTTAAAACACCTTTGCCGGCGTTGCCTTAGTTTTTCAGAAGACAGCAGGGTCGAACCATCTGAGTCCGTCACCCAGTTTCTGACTTTCCCCTGAATGAACCAACAGGCTGCTTGTCCCCCTGCAAATGCTAGTGAACATACAGTGGATAAAAAGATTTTATGAGGAGTAAGCATTATAGCAATAATAATATAAATATAAAATGCACTCTTTTAAAGCATACGATTCAGTTTTTAGTATCCATCACTCACAGAGTGATGCAACCATTACCATTATCTAAAACATTTTTGTCACCCCCAAAAGAAGCCACATACCCATTGGCAGTTACCCCCGTTCCCCTTCCTTACAGCACTAGGCAATGACTAATCTACTTTGTTTCCATGGACTTGCCTATTTCAGACATTCATGTAAAGGAAATTATACAATTTGTAATGTTTGGGTCTGCTCCTTTCACTTAGCATAATGTTCTCCAGGTTCATCCATGTTATAGGATGAATCACATCATGTGACTTTCACCACCGCTGGGAAGAGGCTGGACCAGTTATTTAGGGGATGGGACGGGGAGGTGGGAAAGAACACTGGGTGGGCCTATTGGACCAGCAGTGTGATTCTGGTCACACTGAATAATATTCAGTTGGATGAACATACCGCATTTTTTGTTCACCCATTACACTTTTGTGTTATTTCCATTTTTTGGCTATATAAATAATGCGTTATGAACATTAGGGTCCACGGTTTTGTGTGGGCATATGTTCTCAATGTTCTTGGAGTTGCAGGGTCAGGTGGTAACTCTATGTTTAACATTTTGAGAAAACTGCTGAGCTGGTGTTGTTCAATGTGGCTGCACCATTTTATGACCCTTCCAGTTGTGTATGAGAGCCCCGCTTACCTGCTGACAATTGTTACCGTGTCTTTTACACTGGCCTTCCCAGTGATTATAAAGTGGTATGGCTTTGATTTGCATTTCCTTAATGACTGATGCTGTGCATCTTTTCCTGTGCCAACTGGCCATTTATGTATCTTCTTTTTAGAAATGTCTATTTATAAGATTTCTTTGAGGGATGATGGAAACGTTCTAAAATTAGATTATGGTACTAGTGGCCTAACTGAAAATAGACTGAGAATCACTGGTTTGCACACATTAAACATGTGAACTTGATGCAAAGGGAATCCTCATCCCCACTGAGCACAGGGGGCGTGCTCTGGGAGGCCCAGAGCAGCGCCAAACCCCGCAAGGGTGATTTTAAGGGCCGCCAGGTGCACCCCAACCAGGGCAGCATCTGAGCATACATACTTGAACACCATCCTCTTGAGTTTTGTCTTCACTTCCTGCTGGGTTGACAAAGAGTCCAAGGGGAATTCCAGCCAAGGAGTGGAACTGAACTGGACTGCTCCCACCCTGACCTGCGGGAGGAAACGGAGGGCCCAGGGGTTGAGAGCAGGGTCAAGCCACAGACATTCCTAAGAGGCTTGAACATGGGACAAGGAAGGTTAACGGCCCTGCCTCCTGCCCACTCAACCAATTCCAGTGTCAGAGTGCTCTCTGGTGTCCCCCAGAAAACGTTCCAAAGATCAGGAGGAGAATCTGGAAGGAAAGTGTTCTGTACTGACAACTACCAATGCAACCTTCTCCACCCCCATTCTGGCATTTTCCTCTGTTGGGTGTATCTTTAGGGCAGGGCCTCTGCTCACACTCAGTGCTGCCTGCCAGGTGTGGAAACTGTTTTAAGTTCATATTTCACATGATTGCATTTAACCCACAGAAGCAGTATTTATACCCACATTATTGTTGGAGCAACAAGGATGTCGCGAGGATAGAGACCTGGCCCAGGGTGAGGAAGAAAGGAAGCCAAGCCATTGGACTTCGTGTCCATGATCTTCACAAAGCTCACCTCTAGTTTGCCTCCTCGGCCACCAGCACAGGCCTTGAGCAAAATGCTCGGTGGCCTGATCATGGCTGTCACAGAAGCCAGCTGCAGCCACCACCCCTGCTGGCTCATCACTGACCCCAGCCATGCACTCCCATCCTTGGGTGCAAGGGGGGTCAGTCCCTCCGAGCCTGCTCCTGCCCCCCTAGGGAAATGCCAGCTCTCCAGACCAGAGTCAGATTGGGGAACAACGAGCACCCTCACCTGGGACAAGCAATAATAGAACTGAAGTCCTCCTGCAAGGGCAGGAGTGAGGGCCACTGGTGAGGTTTTGCACCCTAACTGAGGGGGTCGCATGAGAAAAGCCAGCGCCTTACAAGAGTGGAGAAGGTAAACTGGGTGAAGTCATTCTCTGGCCCCTTAAGTCCCTAGTATGTCTCAAGCACAGAGGACTATAAACATTTAGGTTTCCTCTCAAGGGCCCAATCCCTGAACCTAATCGTTGGCTTTTTAACAGCCCTGGAGACACTACGTTCTCAGTTACTAGTCTCATAACTATCTCTGATTCTGGCCAAGACTGCAAACGGGCCCAGTGATTCATACTTAAGCAACTGTGCTGCCTTCTGCTCATAACTTGGATTCCTTCACCTCAATTCCTTCACTGCTGGTGCCCCACCAGGCCCGCTGCCTGGGAGATGATCCAAGCACTCACCGCAGCAGGTGGGCTGCATCAGCTCCCCTGAGCACAGCCCATCCGACTCCCTTCCGGGAAGTTCTGAGGAGTAGCCACTGGGCATCTTAAGTAGGAAGAACTCTTGGGTGGGCATGTGGGGGAGATGGGCACTGGAAAGCAGAGGAGAAACTTCAAAAAAATTTCCGAGAAGTGACACTTTTAAAATCTCCTTTGCATTTAGCCAGTGATAAAGGGAGCATTTCAAACCAGCAGGGGGAAACAGGATGTGGGGACAACTGGATAAAGCTGAAAAAGAATCCATTGCAAATGGATTCAAGATTCAAAAGTGAAAAGCATAACCATAAAAGTTTTAGAAGAAAACCTGGGAGTCCCTTTAAAACCTCAAAGTAGAAAAGACGTTACTTACTATGACTAAAAATCCAGATGTCAAAAAGGAAAGATTGGTAAATGGACTATAGGAAGAAAACTTCTACAGGGCAACTCATACCATGATCCAACCCAAGGCTGAAGACAAAATGCAAACATTATTTGCAACTCATGTTGGAAACCAAGTTAGAAACAAAGTTTTACATATTTCCCCAATATATAAAAAGTGTCTAGGAATTAATACGTAAAAGGCCAACAGTCCAACAAAAACAAAAATGGGCAAAGAATATGAACAGAGATCACAACAGGAAATACCAGTGGCTCTTTAATATCCAAGCAAGTTGTTGGAGGACCCCACACTGACATGTAGCAATCAGCCAGATTCAATGTTTGTAGGGGATAACCAGCATTCTCATACCTTCATGGTGAGAATGTAAATGTTACAGCACCCACGGGAGCAATTTGTCAATATTCATTGAAAATTACAAATGCATGACACTCTTGGGAATTCATCCTACAGATATACTTCCACATGCGTGAAATGACAGACATACAAGCTCACAGTATATTTGTAATAGCAAATGTCCATCAGTCGGGGGTTGGTTAATAAAACATTGGTAAATCTTAAAACTGAAACAATCATCAGCTATAAAACATATACCTACCTTAATATCTATTACTACCTAGATATAGAAAGACTTCCAAGACAATGTGAAGAGACTAAAACAAGGAACACCTACTATTCTCTGTGTAGAAAAAGGGGACCCCCGGCTGGTGTGGCCCAGTGGATTGAGTACAGACTTGCTGACCAGGGGGCGTCGCTGGTTCAATTCCCAGTTGGGGCTCATGCCTGGGTTGCAGGCAGGGTCCCCAGTTGGGGGTGTGAGAAAGACAACCACACATTGATGTTTAAAAAAAAAAAGAGGGCAAATGAGGATACATCCTCCCACAGCTTGCATTTGCATGAAGCGATTCTGTAAGAATGCTCAAGAAAGCAAGTAGGGGGACCACGCAAATGGAAAGTGTGGGTGGAAGGAATACTTTTCGCTAGAGGTCTTTTTATTGAACCATGTAAATGAATAACTTAGGTTTAAAAATTAAAAACAAAAAAACTCCCTGGAGACCAACAGCTGGGTGTATTCATTTGAATTAAATAGGAAGGATACAACTTCAAAACAAAACAAGATACAAACAGTTTGAGTCGGTAGTTCAGGCATTTAATCTAATTGGTAGTTTGGGAGTACAGGAGTTGTCTTTTATCTTCAGCGAGCTGGGAGCTGAGAACCAGGCCCACCCAGACTTCTCAGCAGCTAAAATCACCCTGCTGTAATCATTGTACTATCGCCAGGAAGTGAACTTTTCAGCTTGCTTTCCTTTTTTTTTTTTTTTCCTTTTTATCATCTCAGCTTGTTAAATGGTGAGAGGAAGACTTCAAACACCTTAAATCCACCTCAATAACATAGCCTCCATAAAAGCCTTCATTTATAGCTACTTGAACATTCCTTCCTGCAAACGGATGAGACAGAAAGTGAAATCTCTTGTGTGTAGAGACAACGAGAAGACAGCAAAAATGCAGCAGCAAGAACATAAAACCTGAAGCCCCACATCAGGTGGAGCCATCTGGAATTGTCCTGATGCAAAAAAAAAAAAAAAAAAAAATGCCTTCGCTAGGGTCCCAGCAGGTCTGACGGTGCCCCAGGCAGGTGGAGACCCTCCCTCACTGAAAGACGCACCTGGCTACCATGCTCAGCAAGCCTTGCTGTGAGAACAGTTTTCTTGGGCCAATCACCCAGCTTCTGCCGGCTTAAGAAAATGGAGCCACTCTAGACCTAATTTCATCTAAAAAGGATAATCAGGTTCCCTCATTTATGGAAATTTCCAGGCCTCTAACTATACCACTCCTTGTTGTGGGCACTGTCTGGTTTGCCAATACAGACCTAAGAATGGCACTTTTTAAGTGTGGCAACGCCGAGGTCACATTTCCTGAACTCTGGGGTTCTGTGGGTTGGGAACGGTTACTCCCAACAGCACCACCTCTGAAGGTCTTTTTGTCATAGTTTTTTGTTTAGTTTCTCTTTGAGGATTCTGAATTCCATCAGCAACCCCCCACTTACACACACACACCCAGATACACAATGCCATGTGGCCTACTACTTCCTATATGAGTCTAAGTCTTCTCACCTCATCGCAGCCCAACGGGTAGGGACAAATGACCTAATGAAACAAATCCTGACCTGACAGTCAAGGGCCCCAGTCGCCCACCCCCCCACCCCACCCCCCCGCACTTAGTTCACTTCTAAGATTGCAGTGTGACCCTAGGCCGTCAGTAGCTGATCTGACATTTCCTCACCTGGAAAAATTTTCTCCTAATCCACACAGTTCTTCTCTCCTAACCTGCCACCCACTGTGATCTCTCGGCCACCCACTTCAGGACATACTATATCAATGCCAAGGTCAACAGTGTTAGATTTTTATGGCTCTTCCTCCGTGAATAACTCATAAAATTGTATAGGGAATCACTTCCTTCTAAAAGCACAGCCCTGTGTGAAAGAGGATGGAGACAGAGCCATCTTTGGCCCTGGCCCTTTCAGAGTCTGTGATGGGTTGATTTCACCATTGGAACTTCTGCACTGTTCTGGTATAGTGTCTTCAAACAGTTCTACAAGACTGCCTGAGGTCCAAGGTAATGGGTGTTTGCTCTCCCCAAAGGACATGACATTCTGGCCCTCAGAAAAGGCCATTTTTGCTCCTCAATCCTTCCAGTTTTCCTAGGATTAACCCAGAAACATCATCTGGGAAAACCATCTGTGGGAGTTTATTTGGAATCAGTTGCTGGGAGGTGGATCCTGTAGGATTCCCCCAGAGAGAGGCTGCACACTCCCACCAGCAGTGGGTGAAAACACAGTTTCTTGTAGACTTACCAACAGAGCACGTCACCCAACTTTGGCGTTGGCTAATCCGGTGATGTGAAAAATGGTATCAGTTGCAGATTTGCTATTATACTGACCAAGGTTGTTGGGCATCTTTTCATAGGTCCAAGGGAAATTTGTGTTCCATTTTCTGAGAATGTCTGTATATGTTCATCACCCAATTTTCTATTGTGTTATTCCAAAATGACCCTTCTTTAGTCACAGGAGCCATAGCAAGTAGCACAGTCTGCTGATGTCTACAACCTGCTCCCTGGAGCCAGGAAGAACAAGAAATAAACAGACTGGCTGCGTTCACTAAGGCAGGAGTAGTGCCTTTCTGTAAACAGAGAAGGCAGAAGCTACGCTTAATACTGAAATTCTCATGTTATGACATTCTTTCCCTCTCCCACTGTTGTGCAAACATAGCATCTTTCTAGTGAGAAACCAAATTCCCGTGTTCACCACCACCACCCTGTGAATGTGGATAAGCGCTGCCTCAGGTCCGGCCAGAGTATCTCTGCCTTCAAGCTACTGGGATTGGGTAAGGAATTGTCACGTGACCTGCATTTGCCCAATCAGAACCTTCCCTGGGACTTCTGCCAGAGGCAGGGAAAGAAGGTCCCTTTCTTTTTGCTGGGGTCACTAGCTTGAAGGGCAACGCAGAGCAGCTTTGCTGCTTGTGGAAAACCTGCCCAGGATGGAAGCTAACTGTGGAAAGCAAAACTGAGAGAAGAAAGAGATTGAGCCCTTGGGTCCTACGACACCTGGTCTCCCCACTTCCACAAGCCGGTAAATGCCCTCTCCCGCTTAAGATTGGGTTTCCATCACTTGCAACCAAAGACACCCTAAATACAAACACTGAACGGCTTGCACTCACCCTGTCAGGGTGGATGTCCAGAGTGTCACAGACCGTGATGGCAAAGTGCTTGGCCCTTTCAAAGCTCCCTTTCCCAATGCTGTGAGAGCCATCTATCAGGAACAGGATGTCCACTGCAGCTGAGCACCACGTGACTAGGGGAGAGGGGAGAGATGGGTGACAATCAGCTTCCTTGCAATCTGGTCCCAAGAGGGTCTCACTCCCATAGAGAGGAGGCTGAACCACCCTGCGGGTGGTCAGCTGCCACTCTTCGCCTTAGGGCAGTCGGGGAAGTAACACTAGAAATGAAGAGGCCTTATGTGAAAGTCCGTATTGGAAGTGTCTAACTCAACATCACCAATGGAGCTGTAGGACAGGGGACACTGCCAGGCCAGGCAGAGATCCTGAAGAGCCCTGATCCCAGCTCTCAGGGGCCAGTCTCATCTGGAACACAGCCAGGTATGCGGGTACAAGAGGTCACATGACTCAGCAGTTCCAGTAATAACAGCCAGAACTGACTGCATTTTTCCCATGTGCCAGATGCTGCTTTAAGCTCTTCATAGGCACTAAATAGCTTTCTTCTCACATGCACCCTTAGATGACTGGTTTTTGAAAGTGTTTTAACAGTTTTATTGAGATAGCTTTCACACATCGTATAATTTACCCCCTTAATGTCTACAGTTCAATGGTTTTTAGTATATTCCCTGATATATCCTATCATCATCTCAGCCAATTTGAGAACATTTCCCATCACCTCATAAAGAAACCCTGTACTGTTTAGCTATCAGCTCCCTAGCCCAGAGCCCCACCCCTAAGTAGATGTAGGAATTCTGTCCCCTGGAGAGATGAGGGGAGCAGGCACAGGGCAAGTAAGTAGGGCTGAGTCCTAGCAAGTGGTGTAGCCAGGACTCCAGCCCAGGCTGAGCGCTCCAGAGCTCAAACCTTGTGTTGCCGTGAAGATGCAAGTCTCCAGAAGTCAGAGAAGCACCAGTGACCTGCTGCCACCCAGAAGGCAGCAAATGAAGCCCCCTTCACCAGGGAGGGAAGGAAGGGATGAGCAAGGGCCCCGGGAATGGGCTGGAACTGTGAATTGAACCATAGGGAGGGCAGGCTGGGCAGGGCAGAGGGGACAGCAGAGGAGGCTGGTGGGGTCAACAGCTGTCACCTCGAAGCACAGGCCAGAAATCTGGCAACAGGTGAAATCAGTCAGGGAGGGACGAATACCTTGTAGTTTCATTTCTACGTAAAATCTAAGAACAAAATAAACGAACACACGAAACAGAAACAGACCCATAGGCCCAGAGAACACACTGGCAGTGGCCAGAGGGGAGCAGGTTTGAGAAACTGGGTGACAAGTGTGAAGGAATTGAGAGGCCCAGGTTGGCAGTTACAGAATAATCATGGGCTATAATAAAGTACAGCACAGGAATACGGCCAATAATATAATAACTGTGCGACGATGCCAGGTGCGTACTTGAAATATCAGGGGGATCTCTTTGTAAAGTATATGATTGCTTGTCTAACCACTATGCTGTACCCCTGAAACCAAAACAAAATAATATTTAAGCTGTTATTGAAAACTTTTTTTTTTTTTTTAATTTTAAGTTTTAAAAAGAAATGTGGCACTAGAAATTTACCAAGGGTATTATTCACCTAAAGAGGGAGATGGCCGGGCCCATTTCGTGGCGATGACTCTGGCCACCGTGTGAAAGGGAGACCGGAGTGGGGTGGAAACTGCCCGGAGTCACATGGTTTCCCAGGGGCCCCTCACAAAGTGGCTGAAGTGGGCATTCAGAGGGTTGACAGAAACATGGGCTTACGTTTGCTGGCGGCTGAAATCTTCCCAATGGTCTCCCTGCTGACCTGGACTTCCTGAAGGGGGAGGGACGGAGGGGCTAGGAAAGAAGATACCAGAAGCAATCATTACAAGGCAGACAGGGAGGAGCCCCAGTCTCGCCATTATGTGACCTGAGACTAAGGAACCAAACAGGAATGTGGAGGACTCTGATGATACTGGCTTTCAGAAATTACTAGATGGAACCCTCCCACCCCAATTACCCCTCTTGTAGTAAGTACCTTTGTGCTTGAATCTGAAAAATTAAAAATTATACACGGAAGGCCGATGAGAAGCCAAATGAGTTTTGTCCCTGGTTGGGTGTAATACCTGGTTCTCTGCTGGTTGCCAGAGAAATTAACCTTGGATGTGAACCCATAACTCAGGAGAAAGAGTTCACAGAAAAGCACAATGACAAAATGTGTTAACTCCAACAATAAGATACCCTTTGAAATGTGAAATCTCTGGATTGAAAGGTAATTGGGGAAAGCTTAATTCAGGAAAAACCTCCAGCAGTGGCCCTGAAGACAGGTACGACCCTTCTGGAAAAGAATTTGGTTAACTACATTAAGCATCATAAAAGCCGCCCTTTGACCCTGTGGAATTGACCCGAGGAAAATGATTTTAAAGAAGGAGAAGTGCGCATCAAGATGCTGCCTTCAATGTTATTCGTGATGGAGGCGTGCTGGCCGTCATAACTATCCAAAAAGCCAGGACTATAAGCAAATGCTGACATAGTCCTTCAATGCCATTAACAGGGACAAGGACTAATAAGTTTTTGGGGTAGGAAGTTCGTGGGTAGGTTTTTCATTCATTTATACGATACCCAGTAAGCCCGCAAAATGGCACATGAGTGCACTGGATAACAACTGAGCAAAATTAAATGAGGGCAGTGAGGGTGTCACTTGGAGAGGTCATCTGAAAAGCGCAGTCGATGCCCAGTGGCAGAGTTGCTCCGTGCATGGCAATGTCCCGGGGTAAGCCCAGAGGACACAAAGCTGGGTGGGCAGAACCCAAGAGCAGCCTGGGCCAAAGAGGGGACAGAGGACAGACCACGAGCCTGGGGTGCCGCTGGGGGAGGTGAAGGGGAGGGAGACAAGGGCCAGGGGTGAGCGGGGGTGATCGTACAACGTAGGGAAGCTGGGCTCATGGGCATTTGCAACTGCCAAGAAAGTGATCAGGAGGGAGACACCAAAAGATGCCATCAGGTTCTGGGGGGATCGCCCCTCGTTGGTGGCACACCCCCCCCACCCCGGGCTCTTATCCTTTCCCTACTCCCCAGTGCAAACTAAACTGGTTTCCAGTCCCTCATCTGACCTGCCTCCCCGCCATGATCTGTGAGCAGTTTCTACTCACCTGAGATGCCCTCCCCTCAATCTCTATTCTGGGGACGACAGCTGGAGGCCAGTTCTCTGCCCCAGCAAAGAGCTCCACAGTCAAAAGCCGTTAGGCAAGTACCTTTCATGAGGTCTAAGTGTACAAGGGTCGCAGCTGTTCGACCACTGGAGGCAGCAATAAGATCAACTAGAAGTATAGACAGCAGACTGAATTCAAGGGACAAAAATCACCCACTTCCATAAAAAAATAGATGTTGGCACAGGGGCAGGACAATGTCTCCCAGCCCACGGCCCCACCCCAAAGTAACACAACATCACCGGATAATTCAGCACATTGTTATTGCAGCAAAGGGGTTCTCTGCTTCATTACATTCAGATATTAAAATCTCACCAACGTGTGGGACCCGCTATATCCCACCCCATCATCGGGTGATGCTCCATGGGTCCTGCTCCCCCAGAAGCTCCAGGGAAGGGCCCCTCAGCCTGTCCTCCCCAGAGCCTGGTCCAGCTCTCTGCAGACACCACCAGGCACTAAGGCTTCCTGAACCAGCCCATGAATTATTGGCAAAGGGCCCAGGAGCTGAGGAATCCCCAAGGCCCTATAAGACAACCCTTCTTTTTAAACCTCTTACCAGTAAATCCTCCAGCTGGAGACAGGCCAGCTGTCTCCCCAGACGGGAGCAAGAGGACCACTTACTAGAGATGTCCCTCAGCTAAATAACCTCTGAGCCACATGCTCAACTGCCATGGCAGGTGTCAGGCTTCAGGTGAGCCCTCCTGCTGCCACCCCTCCTCCTGTGAAACGACCTCGGGACTCTGCAGAGGATCCCCTGCAAGAGGGAGCTGGTGAATGGATGGTTGCTTTCCCCTCTTCTAACGAGGGCAGCATAGCCTCTGAGGGCCTCCTGCCTGAGCTCCAGAACTTTAACCTCCTGGGGGGGTGGGGAGGGGTGCTAAGGAGAATCACTAATCCACTGAAAGCCTTTCACAGCAGCCAAGGCTTTCAGAGAATTTCTGCACCTTCCAGTCTCCCCCACAGGAGGCCCGAGGGGTGGTGCCAGCTTGGGCATCAGGAGACGGGCTGTCATTTCAGCTCTGCTATCGACAGCTGTGTGACCCTGGGCAAGTGGCACTGCCTCTCTGGGCCTCTCCTGCCTCATCTGTGTAACTCAGGATGATCAGAATAAGTGGTCTGTAGCATGGGCAGGGCCACAGAAGGAGAACTTCTGTGATGAGCTGGAGCAGAACTTGACCACACCGGACCCTCCAACAGCTGCGTGCAGGCCCTGTAGCCAGACACGTCACACCTTTTCCCAGTGTCTTGACCTGGAAGTCTGGTGTTACACTGTCCACCTGCATGGTTTAGAGGGGGGACAGGTGAGCTGAGCACCCCCGCCCCTCTTCTTCCAGCCTCTCTTATCTCCCCCAGACTCCGGGGAACAGGCAGAAGGTGACAGCAGCCAACTCAGCAGAGAGTACACCTGCTTCCTCCCTGAAGCACAGACCAGGGAGGAACGGTGGGAGAGAAACTCAGAGACAGCAGGCGGCCCCAGAGCTAGACTTGGACAGCCGGCCACCCGTCCACAACAATCGCAAAACACACCCACTCCTTTCGACCACCTCAGGTTTCACAGAGGCTAGGAACTGGGAAGGACAAAGTGGGAAGTCCTACTTCTTGAGCACCAAACACATGCCACGTCCAGGGCTAGGCGCTGAGGTCACGCAGGACCGAATATAGTGAGTAAAGAAAATGCGGAGTCTCTTTCTCATGGAGCTTGTATCTGATGGAGAAGACAGACCTAAGTTTTAAAACTTCACACGGAAATAAAGTCATAATCTGTGTTGAGTGCTACACAGATGATGGCCCAAGGCTAGAGGAGGTCTTAACAGGGGATCTGGCTGACCTGGGGCTCCAGGAGAAAATGTGTTGGGTACTGAAGGATGCATAGGAGTTCACCAGGGCGGCAGTGCTGCGGTAAGGCAGTGATCCGAGGAGAAGGGCCACCATAAGTGAGAATTTCCAGGGCAGGAGGGTTGGATGCTGGGCAGGAAGGAGTGTGGGCCACAGCACAAAGGGTGGAGGGGGCACCAGAGAGGACAAAAGGTGGCTATGGGGTCAGAGCGGGCAGAGCCTCTAAGAGCAATGGGACATTACTTAAAAGTTTCAGGCAGAGGGTGGTAGTGGAGCAACATCCAGACAGGGTCAGATTTGCATTTTGAAGTGGTTGCTGTGAGGAGAATGGGTTGGAAGAGACCAAGGGAAGCCAGGCAGGAGAGGGCTACAGTGGTCCAAGCGGACGATGGGGCTCAGATATGGCAGGTGGCTGTGACGTGGAGAGACTCAGATGCCCTCAAGAGACCTTTAGATGGTGACACGTTGACCAGTCATGAGCGAATGAAAAATCAAAACTTGTGTTTCACCAGCACTGCAAGAAATGCTAAAGGGTCTGCTATAAAAATAAGTAAACAAATAAAATGAAGAAACAGAGAAAGCCAAAGAGGAATACAGACACAACGGGAGAAAATGGCAATGAATAAGTATCAATCAATAATAACCTTAAATGTAAATGGATTAAATGCACCAATCAAAAGACATAGGGTAGCCGAATGGATAAGACAACAGGACCCACATGTATGCTGTCTTCAAGAGACCCACCTCAGAACAAAAGATCGACACAGATTGAGAGTGAAGGGATGGAAAACTATATATCAAGCAAATGGACATGAAAAAAAAAGCTGAAGTAGCAATACTGATTTCAGATAAAATAGATTTTACAATGAAGGACATAAAAAAGGACAAAGATGGACATTTCATAATACTTAAGGGAACAATCCATCAAGAAGAAATAACTCTGATAAACATATATGCACCCAACATAGGATCTCCGAAATATATAAGGGAAATCTTGGAAGACTTTAAGAAAGACATAGACAGCAACACACTAATAGTAGGGGATTTTAATACCCCACTATCAACAATGGACAGATCTTCCAAACAAAAAATCCCCAGAGATGTTGTGGTATTGAACAACACTCTAGAGGAAATGTACCTAACTGATGTATACAGAGTTTTTTACCACAAAGAAGCAAAATACACGTTCTTTTCAAATGCACATGGATCATTCTCCAAGATAGACCACATGGTGGTATGTCACAAGACAAGCCTCCACAAATACAGGAAAACTGAAATCATACGAAGTATCTTCTCAGATCATAATGGCTTGAATCTAGAAACCAATCTCAAGGGAAAAACCCAAAAATTCTCTAACTCATGGAGACTGAATAACATGCTTTTAAGCAATGAAGGGGTCAACAATGAGATCAAAGATGAAATCAAAAAGTTCCTGGAAACAAATGACAATGAACACACAACAGCCCAAAACCTATGAGACACAGCAAAAGCAGTTCTCAGGGGGAAATTTATAGCAATACAGGTCTTCCAAAAAAGGTTACAAGAAGTATATAAAAACAACCTAACCACAAAGCTGCAAGAACTAGAGAAGCAACAACAAACAAAGCCCAGAGCAAGTAGAAGAAAGGAAATCATCAAGATCAGAGCAGAACTAAATAACTCAGAGATTCAAACTACAATTCGAAGAATCGACAGGACCAGGAGCTGGTTCTTTGAAAAAATAAACAAAATTGACAAGCCCTTATCCAGACTCATCAAGAAAAAGAGAGAGGG